>JUDQ01000087.1:821-59077 GCA_000812075.1 Scedosporium aurantiacum
GAGATCAACCCAAGGGAGTAAAAGATAGTAAAGAGATGGTAGCACTGCAAGGACTTCGCCGACATACGAAGTAAGGTCTTTAGGGGGGAGAAGAAAAGGAAGGGGAGAAAAGAAGGAGAGCACAAGTTCGAGTAGGTTGTTAATGCAGCCCAAACACGGGAGATTTGAGAGATTTGGGTGGGATATCTAAATTTGGCATATAGGGCCAAACATAATGGTGTCGCTTGGAATTGAATTGGGGAGCATTCTAGCACACTACAGATTGAGGGAGGGGGAGGGGCATGCTGGACGGCTGGGGACATTGATTCGAACCAAGGATCAATCAATGAACTTGTGCGAAGTCGAGGCATCATCGAGGCAGGGTTTCGCGCCGCCAAGAGTACCCAGTCCCAGTAGAGGCATTGTGAAGATTCGGAATTCTTCTGAACATCGATATTGGCGTCTTATCTTCCGTCGCATTTAGATTACAGCATTGATATTGGCCGACAACGTACGAAGGGTTAGGGATTGACTACAGACTGGGAACTGGGGTTTCCAGAACATCGTCTACTGCCCTTCTTGACTGTTCCCAGGTTTATCTGAATTTATTGGAAATTTGGATATGGCCTATTACTACGAAGTACCTCGGTACGTACTTCGTACTTGGAGATGCCCCCCAGAGACCACGTGATTTGGGGAATCAGCTGGACAACACCAAGTTTGGCGAACTGACCTCAACTTCGACCAAATTCACTTGTATCATCTTCGGATCCTGCAGGAGACAGCCCGTGTGTTGCCGTCCAAGCCATTGCTTGCAACTGCGAGTAGCCTCCAATGGACAAATCCACGATACCTCTTGGCCGGAAGAAATGAGAAACTGGGATGCGCCAATCGTTCATGTATTCTCGCGACAGATCGAACGTCGATCGAGATCTCGGCCCCGAAACAATTGGGAAGGGTGAATCAATCCCCTGGATCCTGGATTATCTCTCCCAAGTAATTTGCTTGTTTCCACGCGCAAACTGCCTGCGTTGCAGTCGGCATCGTTTCGAAGCGTTCCTTTTTATTCACTAGGCGAAACAAAGAAAAGCTCAGTACGTTTTGCGTCATGTCCGTGTCCATGTTATGTCCGTGTTGGAGGGTTCGTGATGTTGCGAAAGCTACGAAGTCGATATTGGAGTCGCAGTGCCCCTTTAGAATAAAAAAAAAAAAATAATAATAATAATAAAAAAATAAAATAAAATAAAAAAGGCGGAACTGAAGCCAACGCCATCTACATCTAGATACATCCTCTCTCGCTGCTCCATACCATGGTCTCTATTCAGGCCAAGTTTCCCTCGGACGCCGGCCCGCTCAAGATTTGGCCGACCTCCCTACTTGTTCCTCGCCTCCCTTTCTTTGCGCGAACTAATACTTCGTAGAATCTGCGTGAAAACTTCAATCAAACTAGGAAACAGGATTAGAGATACTCCCTAGAGAGCCAGATGATTCCTATGATCCTGCGGAGCTGATCGCACGAGACGACCCCCCTCCCTTCCTTCTCCCCCCACCAAGCCAAATTCAACTACTTTCACGCATCCAAATACGACGGCGGCAGGCTTCAACCGTCGGGGAAGATGAACTCGCCCATTCGTGAGCGACTGAAAAGGGAAGTATTGCCTCTGATCGCTTCCGTTCTTCCCTTTTCTGAAGCCCTGCATCCCTGCGGGGCCGCGAGACTAACCGCTAGCATGCGGCCAACTTTCCAAGACGGCCGCAGCTGTTTGCTCATCGCCTTGCACACGCTTCTCCCTCCCCATCCTGCCATTGCTACTCGCCTCTATAAAAGGGCGCAGAGTATATTCATTCGCTAAACCCATTGGCCGCTCTGTATCGGACGGTAAGGTGATCTCGGAACCGCGCATGATGACATTTGCCTCAGTAGTGCTTGAAATTATCTGCAGACAGCATCAAGGTAATTTCCCAGTCCGCTCGCACAGGTCGGTCGACCCTCACCGTCAAATGCCGTGGCGAGAATATTACTTCGTAGAAGTCATTCCCGTTGTTACCCACCATCACTGAGCCGTTTCTACTAGTCTAGTACGTGCAGGTTGAATCCAACGAAATTCGATCATACCAAGAAATCCAACGGGCGGGATCCGCAATATTTTTACCTGCCAGTGCCGCTGCTGATATTGCGTCCGCATTCTTCTCACACCCCTCCATCAGCGTTGTTCACGGAACAATAACCAACCTCGGCACATAGCTTCACCGCATCGCTCAGCCAGATATTCCTTTCTATCCTACGCCACGGGTGATATTTATTGCCATCTACACAGTACCAGGAAAGACTAAGCAATATCAATGATGGTTTGAGCTCATCTTGGAATGCGTAGAATTGTATTCTCTCCTACTAATCGCTTCGTCTGCCTTGTAGGTACTGTTGTAAGACGAGAAAACATCTGGATAGTAAGGCTTTTATTGTAGGGACCTGAATAATCAATAAAGATATGATTGATCCCCTCATACAGCCACGCGCCTTGACTGGTTCTTCCCGGGTCATGCTCTACGTCTTCAATGGCCCATAATACTGGCAACATGAGCTCGAAGGAAATTTGTTACCCCGCGTTGAGAGACCCCCCAAATTACGGGCTGGGACTCGAACTCGAAGGGTGTGTCCCGAACGCCTCAGCCGACCAACATCCAGAAGAAGGTGAAGCGGAGGGCGAGTGACAATGCGCAAGACTACTTCGTTAATAGTACTTCGTACAAGCCGCAAATTTCAGGAGGCAGAAGCGAAGTCGGCTTGGGGTTGTTGAAAAAGGGCAAAGGTGGCTATATAGAGCACGATGTTATGAAGCCTCATGATCAAATGTACTATAATAGGTCGGATGCTATAAGACATCCCGCCCTCTCTCTCTGCTCACCCGTAGCGATGATTTCCTCAAGACCAATTGATGTTCCGAGTGGCCTAGCACCCCCTATTTCCAAAAGGCTCGTCTGCGTCTGTCTTTTGCGGGCAGTTAATATCAGATCCACGAACCATCTAGCCCCCTATTCCATATTCCAGGGAGTGTTCGGATTTCCGATCACCAGCCGATCTGCCCTCGCCGGGTTTTCTAGCCCCTGAACATCGCATCATAATGCTAGAGAGAGGGCATCGAAGTAATTCTCCCGGACCTCATTGCTTCACTTCAGCGTTTGGGGTTCTGCAAAACCTGCAACGCTCGCTAAGCCCCCTTTTTGCGGCGCGAACAGGTCGTGGCAGGCTCAATGTCAAGTTATCGAGAGTCATTGGTTGCATAATTATAGGGCAGTTCGTGAAATAAGAACTTGCGGAACTTGCACCCCAACGGCTGTTGATGGGCGATGTTATACTTTGTGAGTGTGCCCAGGTCATGGTGGATTCACTCCCTCTGGATCTGGAGAGCCAACAATGACAGCACAGACAAGAGCATTGTGAAAGCCAGGGCTGTGGTTGCCGATGTGCATTGTGGCTATTACCCTAGCTCTCTCATTGAACCAGCCCTCTATGGATGATAGTTAATCCGAATGAACGGATAAAAATCTCGGGTAAACTCGCCCTTCCGAGAGTGGGGCCCCCAACCACACCAGACACTATAAAAATGCATCTCACGAGCAACAATTTTTGATTCCTTTTTCTTCTTCTTTTCTTTTCCTCGTGCGGCTGGCGTGACTCCGTAGTTTCCCAAAAGTCTAACTTTTTCGAAATCCCAAGCTCTTCCATGGATTTTCCTATTCAACGGGTCCAGCGCCACAGATTGATCATAATTGCAGGCCGGCCTTGAACCGCGTCTCTCTCGGTATTGCCAGCGTTCTTCTACGGCTGGTTACCGAGGGTGGCGGAGGCTGGACATGATTTCAACCAGGAAAGGAATTTTTCCTGGTTTGGTGCCGAAAAGAGAGGATGTATAAATGTATGGAGCGGAACGTTGCATGCATAGGTCCGTCCTATCGGAGCTGTTCATCGTCGTAGCTCTCTTGGATGGGTGGGACGAAAACTGGGCGGCGTCGTCAAATGGGCCACCGCCTGTGCTTCGTCTCTCTTCTCGTTGGCAGTTGGCGTTGTGTCTGGAAAGAAATCCCGACAGCCATCTATTTCCGTCTGTAGTTGCTTCTTCGACGATGCCTTTCTCGTAATGCTACTGGCCAATGCTTAATATATCAGCCAACTGTCCTGCTCACCAATCTCAGCGACCTCATCTCGCCTCAGAGTTGAAGTTGCGACAAGAGCGGTGCTCTTCTCGTCAGGCATTAAATCCTGCGCAAATCTCGACATCAAATTTCTCCCAATGAAGTCTGGAAGATTGACGACCCCTCCATCCTCCCCATCTTCCCAACCCCACTTTCGCCTCGCATCCTCATCTATTTATATTTACACACACACTCGCTCGCTTCTGGGACCTCGCCTCGCCAGCCCCCCAAACAAAGAGTGAACACCAACCCCACCTGCTGTTGGGCTTGGGGCCCGGTATATTTTAAAATTCCCTGCAACCAATCTTGCTCTCCGCCGTCTCGGTGGTATCCGGCATCGATCAGTCTTCTTCACCTTGACGGGCTGGGGCGAAGAAGAGCCTAGAAGAAATCCCAAAGGCATGGTTCGATTACCATCCCGTTCCTCCTCTTCCGATTAGCCACACTCCTTCCAACAAGTTTCCTTCCCGTTATTTTACCCACTCCAGTCAATCGTTGGTCAACGTAGGTCGTAGAGACACGGGACGGGGTCTATTCTGTGTTCCTAATTTTTGCTGTTCTTACTTTTGGTTGGTTTAGGGAGGCAAAGCCCCCCCTTTGGTTTTGTCCACTGTCATCTATCTCTCTCGGAACCTCCTTCACTCCCTTTCCCAAGTGTAGAAAGTTGGGAGGTCGGGACAGACGACTCGTGAGAGCTGGGCGGCTATTCTAACATGAGAACATACATCTGGACTCCTTCTTAATCCCGGCTGTTTATTGGATGACGATATCGAGGTGTGGCAAGAGCCAGCCTCCATGACAATGAAATGTGAATTCTCTCACATTTCTGTCTTCTTCGCCTCTCTTTCCCAACCCGGCCCCCTTCTCCCTCGCAATTACTCGCCTGGGAGATCCCCCATCTTCTCCAGCTTGCCCATCTCCCTCTTCTCCCCAGAGTCTCCAATGAGCCTCACCCTATCGAGACGGACCTTCTCACCGTCACCGTCTCCTTTGACAACGTAGAGAACCACGCTGTTGATATTCTGGAACTTGACAAACCGCAAGCTAATGCTCACCGTTCCATCCTTATTCCAGTCGCTTGAGGTAAGCGTGACAGCTTGGGTGGGCGGTGTGTCGTCTGCCTCGCTGAAGTCGAGATTGTGCGCGTGGTTTGTATAAAGGTGGATAGTACCCGGTCTCATGGGGGGTTCTTCATCGTCGTCAGACTCTGAGGGAGGTAGCGATGTAAGCTATAGATGATATCGTTAGCTGAAAGAAGCTAGGCGGCGTAATAGTGAGAACATTTGATCGAACTGACCTGGATTGTGTGGAGTTTCAGCATGGATCGGAACGGCAAGAAGAGAAGCAGCTGGTCATCAGCTCCGCTCTCTATCCAGTCCTTCTTTCCAGATGCCTTTACAGCTGCCGCTCTCGAATCATCTAAAGCACTAGGCTTGGATGAATCGAAGAGCACACGCACGGGTCCCGAATCATCATCCGCATTTAGCAGATCACACCCCTTGAGCTCAATCTCGCTCGTGATGTCGCCATATCCCCTAGGTAGATCCGCACCCCGCCAAGCCGCCCCGGAAGATGAGCCAGCGGTGCCGCTCGCTTCCGCGGCGCTAGCAGCATCCTCGATCTTGGTGACCATGTCTTGGAGCTTCCTTGGGTCGGCCCCCGTGACGCGGCTGACTTCCTTACCACCGCGGAAAAGGAGGAAGGTGGGCAGGGAGGTAATTCGGTAGGCTTGGGCAACATCCTTTTGCTTCTCGGTGTCGACCTTGAGGAAGGTCACCGCGTTCGGCTTGGAAAAGGTCTCGGCGCATTGCTCGTAAAGTGGCGCGATGGCCTGGGATGGTAAGCTCCGGTCGGAGAAGACTGGAGAGGTTTTGAGTCAGTCAACGCAGTGGAAAAAAAAAACAAAATAGGCGCATGATTGATTCGTGTGGGAAGCGTATTTCGGGTAAGCAAGTCCCAGGCATATCGAAAACACCCTGTCTGCATCTTCCCGATACTATGCCCTGTCCGTCTGAGGGGCAGTGTCTTGTTGATTTTAAAGTGGAGGCGCGGGGTAGCTTTGGGAGGCACTCACAGTCCACGACAACGACGGGCGACTTCTTCAGGATTTCAGCAAACTGTGCACTGCTCGAGATTGTGGTTATATCTGCCATCTTGTCTCGAAATCGATGTTGCAAAATGTTCTGAGATTGGGAGTGGAGGAAGGTGATTCGTGATTGATCGAGAGGATGTAAACGACGAACTACAAAGTAGGTAACCAGCTTTCGACGTGGTGGCTTCTGGAAGGTGCTTCCATCGTGCTGTCCGCCCCAGCTTGAATGCCCCACCTTTAAGGGAGCTAAATTTGTCAGCTGTTCAGACAGGTGTCAACGGCTGTGTTCCCTTTTGCTACAAATCCTCGCTGTCACAATCTCTTGTCAGACTTGGGGGAAATTGAAGAATTGAATATTGAATCCGTCTTGAGCTACCACTGATCCAGTTTACCTCGTTTTCTCATATCCTCGCTGCTGGTTTTTAGGAAGATCCATCTCAATGTGAATACGGGATTAAAGTCATAAAAAATGGATGCTAGACCCAATTCGAAGTTGTCAACTCCAAGAACACCAGCCAGGTTCTTTCCTTGTCGCCATCACCAGTCCGCTTTGCTAATGTACATGCTTGCCATGTGTTCCTCAGCCTAATGGGGGCCTTGCTCGACGTCCTTGACCGTCTGCTCAAATTCCTCCATGGTGGGGTCCGTCCAGCTAGGGAACAAGCATCCGATCTTGCTGAAGATGTAATGGTCGCGTTGCCAAGCCAAACCGACGGGTCCCCGGATCCAGCGAGAATGGAAAATGCCCGTGAATCCAGGCTGCTCGAACAGCCACGGGAGAGCAATGTCGACCAGACGGCAGAGGGCCGCTCGGACGGGCAACATCTTGCGGATAAGGTTGATGTCATCCGTCTGGCTGTATAGGAAGTAGACGGCCTCATAGAGAGAGTCGGAAATGGGGAGATATCCAGGTAGAATGAGACGGCATTTGCCCAATCGGCCATTCAGGGCCGCCTTGAAGTCACGAGCACTGTCGTTAATCTTGGCCACAACCAAATCTCTCAAGGTATCTCTCGGGAAGTGCAATGTCCACCCCTGGCAAACCATGTGGACATGAAAAGGGATACATCGGAGATTCGACGGCTCGGGCGGGTATCCGTCCAACACTACATAGTCTACCACCACCGCGCAATGATTAGCCACAACAATCGGGAATGGGGAATCTGACGATACGCAAGTACAACAAAAACGAGACTTGCCGTGGATATAAAGGAATCTCAGAAGCTCGCCCAGGACTTCCGGCTGCTAGTCGGAGAGGTCGATGAGTTGGCCGCCCTAATCGAAAAGTGGTAAGCTGTCAGCTTCTGATTGGATTTATAGTTGGTATACTTACTTTCGCCATTGTCATGATGAGTTGGTAGAAACGGGGAGCCTCGATAGCAATAATACGTTGGTGAAGCGACCAGTGATAGCCTCTGCAGGCGATCGTTAGGTCGGCACTAGCAAAGTCATTCCAAAGGGCCTCTCTGCTAACTGTTAGCACGATATCCCGAAGAGGAAGCTTTACTTTTCGTCAGACGTACCGGTCTTCGCCGTGATTGTCTCCCATCTCCCCAGCATTTTGGGCATGCTCGGCGTTCTCATCATACTCTATGTTCTCGGCACCTTCCGTATTCTCTACCTGGTGAGGGGCCGGTCCAGCTTGGTGGAAGTCAGGCTCTTGGGCAATCGGACCAGCTCGCTTGGAGGCCGGCTGCTTTGGGCCTCCACGCGAAGGCTTGGTCTTTCCATCACGAGATTGGCGGGGCTTGCTCTCGCAGAACCGCTTCGACCTCTGTGGATATAAACAATCAGAGGCAAGTCCACGAGGACTCCCCATCCTGCGGGAAATCGACTTACCTTGCGTTTACTCATCTCCTTTTTCTTGATTCCAGAAAGTCTCGCTCGACTCTGGAGGATGCGACGGGAGTAGGCGGGCATAATTGATTGGAACTTCACTCGAGAAAGTTGTTTCAACCGATGGATGATGGTTGTCGATAATCAGTATCCCACCTTGTGCTGGGTGTGACCAAGGAATTGGAGGTATGAAGGAGGAAGAAAAGTTTCTTCCTCTTTACTCTTGGAAGAAGCTGCCATTTGAAGATGGATGCTTCGTCTGCAGCCATGCTATCGTGCTTGAACTTTTATTGTAGGTCAAACCTGAATGAAGCTTAAGAATGAAGTCGGGGACTACTTACACGAAGTGGTGATGATGGTGTGTGTGATGCCAACCACCCATGGCAATTTCATGACTAGAACAAAAAGGAAGTAGCATGATATCCAGCTTTATAGAGGCTTTATAAGAACAATATTTCCAGTATTAAATGCTCTTCTACTGAATGATATGAATTGGGTGTAATACCAGATAGAGCTATCAGGAAGTTACTGAACATAAGAGTTTTACCATCTATCTCTTAGGTAACAAATATAGATCAGAGGCCTGATATATCTTAATATCAAAGAGAACTTGGATTTGCCAATAGCCAATGGATGTTTTCAAAAGACATAATTCTTTATTTCAGAACAGCGGTGATCCCCTGTTACACAGGTGAAGTTGTGCTTGTCCATGCCAGATGAGGTTCTCGGTGAGCTTAAGGTGAGCAGCTGAAAACAACTGACGGCTATACATCGGCAATTTTTATACCAATGAAAGTTGCCAGACCAACCCCACCAAAATTTTTCGGGCTATTTTTTTCCCACCGACTTCAGTTTTGTGCCAGGTCAAATCTATCACTCCTCCTTGAGATCAAGCCCCGACGTGATCACATATAGCACGTCCTTCAAGATGGCAAAAGGGTAAGATGCTTTCAACAATACCTAAATTAATGACATTTTTTTTTTTTTTTCCCTCTCCTGACAAACTAACCGCCGCCTCCTCGTAGCCGCATCTCCAAAGACCCTAACAACCATCGCTGGCTCAAGGACACCACGACCTTCGGC
The DNA here is from genome assembly GCA_000812075.1 of Scedosporium aurantiacum. Lineage (NCBI taxonomy): Eukaryota > Fungi > Ascomycota > Sordariomycetes > Microascales > Microascaceae > Scedosporium > Scedosporium aurantiacum. The sequence continues at coordinate 10,006 of JUDQ01000087.1, forward strand.
CAGCGCATCCTCCGCTCCCACGGCTGGACACCAGGATCGTACCTCGGCGCCGTCGATGCCCCGCACGCCGTTCACCACAGCGCCGCCAATGCCTCGTATATCCGCGTGTTGATGAAGGATGACGCTGGCGGGTTGGGATACCGAGCGGGTGGGGGAAACGGGGAGAACGACATTGCGGGCATTGATGAGGTCAAGGATATCTTCGCGAGGTTGAACGGCAAGGTGGAAACAGAGGAGGAGAAGCGGGAGAGGGAGAGGAAAAAGGCGTTGGTGTATCTTGGGCAGAGGGTTGGCGGGATCACCTTCGTGAGGGGTGGTTTTCTCGTCCAGAAGGGGTTGGATATGATCGAGACGTCCGTCTCCGTGGTGTCTGCTAGCGCAACTGTTGTCGAGGCGAGCGGTGATTCTGGTGCGGAGACTATGGCGAACATCGGGAAGAGGAAAGCCGAGGACGAACCGGTCGATGAGAGGGACGAGGAGGCGCCACGAAAGAAGCGTAGGAAAGACGACGAGTCGCGCGCGGAGCGGAAGAAGCGGAAGGAGGAGAAAAAGAGGAAGCGGAAGGAGAGGCAAGAATCCGAAGCGGAACTAAGCGCCGAAGTGTCAACCGAAACGAATACCCCCGACGACACCGACAGCGGAAAGAAATCCAAGAAGAAGTCGAAGAAAGACCGATCTGCCTCGACGACACAGGACGAAGCCGACTCTTCCTCGGGTGTTGATAGCGGGAGCGGAAAGAAGAAGAAGAAGAACAAGGATAAGAAGAAGAGCAAGTCGAAGACGAAGGATGCCGAGGAGCTGACTCTCACCAACCCCGGGGAATCATCCGAAACGTCAATTCCCGACGACGGAGAGGAAACGTCTACGAAGACTAAGAAGGATAAGAAGAGCAAGAAGGAATCTAAAGAGAAAAAGGAAAAGAAGGAAAAGAAGGAAAAGAAGGAAAAGAAGATCAAATCTTCCAAATCCTCCTCCGTCGACCCCGATACCACACAAGCCTCCACTCCCACCTACGTCGAATCCTCCGCTTCTACAACCCTTGTCAATACCCCCTCTGCCTCTGGCACATCAACTCCCACCGGTCTGTCAAAGGGCCGCCATATCCATCATGCCCGCCGCGTGGCTGCTAAGCGCGCTGCCATGTTGGATGCGGCGGCGTTGAAGCAGGTAAGATCGAGCATACGGCCCCTCTCTCCAAGCCAACACTTTTATACACACAGTTACTAACATTCACAACTAGATTCTGGCAATTTAAGGTGTTTAAAAGTTACTACTATACCAATGGTTATACTGATACTGGGCCCCTGAGCCCACGATCTACCGATAAACGATCCCGAGCAAGTCGTGCTAGCGTTCTGTCCCAAATCATGTCGTTCTTTTTCTCTGTTCTTTTGCGCTACTTTACCCGGTCACGACATCTGGCGTGCAACATAGGGATGCCGAGCCAGGGAGATGAACATGGGAGATGGCTCCCCTTTGGACGCATTTGGTTGGTGTTTAGGTGCAACTGGGATAATGTTTCTTCATCTAGCATAGAGTTTCGAATGCAGTCTTCGCCTTTTGATCCTGGTTAAATCATGCACCCTGCCGTTTTCAAGACTTGTCGTCCGACAGGCACGTAACATCTCTAGAACTGATTATAAGATGACATTCTTCCATTCTGTGGTAAAGCGACTAATCTTGCGGCCCTTGGTACCCATTGCCCCTGCCCCGTCCCGAGCCGTGAAATCCTCATTTACAGATAATTCATATGCGTACATCATCTAATCTCGGGGGAAAAAAGCAGAAAACAAGGAATAAAACTCCGGTGACAATCATAAACCTTACATAAATGTTCCGCAACCTTCCGTCTCTATAATTCCAGTCTGCAAACGCCTTCCACGGCACGGGAGAGATCTGTTGCCGTCTCACATTCCCACCCCTTTCCCCGCCGTGCAACGGAATGGTGCCACTCTTGCGGGGTTCCCCGGGGGAAATGGAGGCATGCAAATAAAACCTGCATTCAGACACCCCCTCCCCACACGCCGTGTCCATCAAGATAACAAGATGCAATCAGTTCAAGTCCCAAGTATAAACCGCCAATTTCCCACGGTAGCATAGTAGCTAGAAGTCCAAACCAAATCAATAACTCATGCATTGGTAGCCGCTAAATCGATGCTCATCAATATCAAATCGTGTCCCGGCATTGGAAGCGCTGCTCAGCAGCGACTCGTGTAAACTGCTTCCAATCTCCATACCGTGCCAAGTCATGCTTAAATCAGACTTGTAGTAGGTGCCCTTCCCCACTGGGGATGGTACCATCTCGAGGCAGGCAAATAGCAAAGGGCGGTTGTCCATCACAACACAACGCCTTTACTGTTACCTGCTCTCCATGGTTCGCTACACCGCAGCACTAAGCATACTCCTTAGCCGGATCCGTACCCCCCCTTCGTTGGCTCCCCAGCCGAGACTAGTAAATAAAAATGACTGTCTGTATTGCTGCAAGGAGTGGGCGTGTCATGTTTTCGACCCAATCCAGTAGATGGTGTGGCGCCGAAGGCCTGTGAAATAAATGGTGGTGTAAATGTATGTGCATCGTAAAGTGATATATAAGTTGTTAAAACATGGGCATTCGGCGTCGGTGGATAAGGTGCGATCCCAGTCTGGGACATTGCGAGGCGGTTCCAACGAAGTATGGACCCGGAAAATATGGAGGAAGATGGAGGTGGTTTTGGAAGCGAAGGGTTGATTTAGTGGTGGTGCCCTTGTTGCAATTAAGGAATCTTTTAGTCCATATAGAAGTCGCCCTTCAAGATACGCTCTTGGAAGGGATCTGGCTTTCGCCTCTCTGGCTGCTTGGGCTTGACGGCCGCCGCTTGGGCAGGTGGTGCCTGCATCTCAACAGCAGGTCGAGCACGCTCAACAGGAGAGTGAACGAAGTTGGCACGAGGGGGAGAGGTACTGAAACTGCTCCCGAGAGAGAATGAGGGCCGTTGGCCAGAAACTGAGCTTTCGGCTCGGGTCCGGAGTTGCTCGGACCAGCTGAAAGTGTTTTGATCTAGATTTGGAAGCGCACATGTTAGTTATTCAGGTACCCTAAGAATGGAAATAACGATCTGATCAATCGTTGCGAAAAGGGAAAAGGTGAAACGCTAGGAAAAAAACACGCGGTACATCCACGACGTATATGCACAACATCTCCTCGGAAATGCGCCGCGATGGGTCGGCAATGGTTTGAGGGAGAGAGGCCATGTGCATGATCCTGGGTGCCCTTGTGACCTAGGCACAGGGAGATGTTTGGTGAAGATGTGGAGAATGAGAGGGGGGAGTTTATATGGGGAGAGATGTACCGCGTGTACGAGGTATGGCAGATCTGGTCTTACCTGTACCAATGCTTCCATTGCGGAATCCACGCACTGGGGGACCCCCGATACTCATACGTCGAAAGGGACTGGAGGGGGCAGTCTTTGCGCTAGAGGAGTAGATCATATCATCCTCCTCAACTGCGCACTCGTCGATGGCCTCGGAGTGGTTAGAGTTGGTGGATGTGCTCGCCCTGCGGAAGTGGTAAGGTGCATTGCTGGATGTGGGCGATGTGCCATGGATGCCGAGAGTGGAGACGGACAGGCGGCGGCGTTGAGCAGCGTCGTTAATGTTCAGTGCCGGAGGTAAGACGCTGGTTGAACCAGCGGAAGTGGAAGAGCTGCGCTGGAAGAGATTGCTAAAGACGGCATTGCCGACGGAGCCTCTGCGAGTTCGGTTCATGTTGTTGGTTTCGCTGTTGTTGTTGTGGTTGTTGTTGTTGCTAATGTTGTCGGTCATGGTGAAAGGGAAGGGGGATTTGCTTTTGGGGAACTTCCGGATAATTTAAATATTTAGAGGCTAGCAATACAGTGAGGCAGCGATGGGGCCGCGGGTGGATAGGGATCGGGTTGGATAGTTTTCGTGAAGAATAGCGAGATCGGTTGAGGTGGGCCGATGTTTCAATAGAAGTAGGTCGAGGGTGGTTCGAGAAGGAGGGCGCGTGAAACGGGAGTCTTCCAATGTACGGAAGTAGGTTGTATCTCGGGGGTACAATCCAAGGAGGGGTGAACAGGTGAAGGAGGGGTGTGGCGGGGTATCGTCAGTGTGGCCTTGGTGGCTAAAGGTGCTGAAGGAGGGGAATGATGCAGTGGGGCAGGAGCACTAAAGTTGTTCCGTACCCGGATCTGGCACGGCTGGTCTTCAGATTGATGTTCCAAGACTGCCGCAGCAGGGAACAAGCAATGTAGCGTAGGGTAGGGTAGGGTAGGGTAAGGCAAAAGGGGGAAGGGGGCCAGAATAGTCCAAAATAGCAACAAGCCTGGGGAAAGCTATATTGACACAGACAAATAGCAAAGCGGCACTAGCGATTGTAGCCGGCGATCAAAAAGAGGGGAATCGTCTGTTATTTTGAAACTTGAGTGCCGGCTGCCAGTACCAGGTCCGTGACGTGGCGAAGCTGGTTGTGCGACGGAAAAGCTCCAGATATCGCGATCCTCAGGCCTTCCGGAAACTAGAAAGAGAAGTGCCGGTGAGCGAATCGTACGTGAGAAGCCGTCGATCCGAACCAGGACACGGTTGAAGATTGCAGATTGCGCGATCGTTAAGGGCCCAGCTGCAAAAACGGGGCGATCCCGCTCGAATTCAAGCCGATGTTGATATTGGCCGATATTTGTCCAAAGGAGAGTTTGGAAAGTTCGCTAGATTTCTTAGATCGTTTGTCAAGGGGTAAGCGCAGGGTGGAGGGAGTGATCAGTCGTTATGTGTTAAAGGAGAGTCTTGGGAGGGGGGTAAATAAGAAATGTCAAGGGAGGGAGATGAGATGGGGGAAAGTTCAAGTGTTAAGAACTCCTCGAGAGTGTAGCTTTATTAATGGAAGACGGAAGGGGCGATAAAAGTGATTTGATATCCGGACCAGGTTGGAAGAGCTATGAAGAAGGAGAACCAGAAAAGCGACGACCGGACTGGGGGCGGAGGGGGGAACAGAGGGAGACCTGGGCGACGACTCGTCGTACCTCACCGTACCCTCCCCCATGTACCTGCTATGCAGCTTGACTGTGGTGCAGCTGCAGGGTACATGGGCTGTACCAAGCGGGGGGAATGCAGCAAGTGCCCACCATACCAAGGTACCTGGAGCCAGTGAAATGGGGGCTAAAGATTGCTCAAATGCCGGTGTCTGGCGAATCAGGGCTCTTTCCACCCCCCCGAGGGGCCCTACTTCAGGGAAATGGGGATCCAGCTGGAAGATTCCAACACACAGGCAAGATGTCATAGTCTCGACTCTTGGCCTGGCTCGTGCTAGCTCACCAGAGTCGTTCGTTCCTCATGAAAATCCCAGGTCCATCACATTGTTCTACTTGTGAGGATGGTTGCTTCCTCCCTCCCTCTTTCTCGTGTACGAAGTACGTAGCGCCACGAAAGGCACCCGTGCGCCCTGCACTACTGGTATGTATATACGCGTGTGTTAGCAATTGCATCGTCGATCTAGTCTCGCATACGAAGCAATGGGGATGTAGCGCGTATCTAGCGAGTCTTCCTTCCCTCCTTCGCTTGTGTGTGTCGGGCTCTCTGTCCTGGGATTGCATTACTTCTCATTTTACGAAGTACAATTGTACGGAGTACAGGTGGCTCCTTATTACTCATGGGGTTAGTGCCTTATGAAGTACGAAGCCTTCGCAGTGGAGATCAATGACAACAATTGAATCAAATGACTCCGACCTGGCCATAAAGAATAAGTCACCAATGGCGTCGGCGACTACGGAGAGGTCCTCGAGGGGCCCGAAGTCGCTGGCGATGACTGTGACAAGACTTAGACCCCCTTGCCCCGCCGTCCTTTTAGTATGAATGTCACAAGCTTTTTCAAAGACACAACACAAGAAAGCGAGGCAACTAACCATTGACAAATTGAATTGGCTCCACCAGGGTCTGGAGCATCAATTAGGGGATATCGATGCAAGCAAGCCAGCTAGATAAGCCTTTTGTCTCAGAAAAGGCACAGTCGGTGCTTGGCCAGCTTTCACCGCCAGAAACGTAAATATTGACCGATAGCCAGCAACCGATGCCAAAAAGCAAGCTGTCAAATATTACGAAACGCATCAATGGTCTAGCCCAACAGTTTCTCACAACGGTTCATGAACAAAGAGAAACGAATGTACCACGAATCAAGCAGGGGGTGCAAAATACCATCAATCTATTGTACATCGACGATCTCTCCCTCGTCACCCCAGCGAAGGAACCTTGGCAATCCCACCGTGACCATGGAGGGGGATTGGGAATTGAGGCATCGAGGCAGTCTACCAACTCAACCAAAGTACATGTCACAGACTTTGCTGCATGCAGCCAGCAACCCTCCCAAATAGGAGCAGGGCTGCTCATGGCATCCGCCGTGGACCCGGCAGCACCAGGAAAGTTACTGACATCTTCTCACGGGGCGTACACTGCACTACTCACCTCCTGCATCCCTCTAAATACTAGTTAGTCGATATCTTGGCTCTTTTAGGGTCCCCGGAAGTGGCGAAGTGGGTGTGGGCCAGACGACAACAACTACGAAGTACGAAGTACGCATCAGTCGCTAGCTGCGTCCCGGGACGAGACCAAAACAATTGGCCTGGCGGGTTGGGCAAAGCCATGGACGATCCTGCAAACTAGCAACAATACGTCCCTTTTTGTGAGAAAATGATGGAGGGTGAGAAGGTTTGGAGTTGAGCGCACATGGCACACTTGACTTCTGCACGGCTTACAACTACTACATTTGCCCTAACGCCCCCCTCCTTCTCGCGGGACCCTATTATAACTCTCCTCTGGAGGTAAAGTAGACTTGCTTTGGGCGCGCCTGTTGATATACTTCGTTCGGACTTGGTTGAGAAATGCACCATCCCCACCCTGACGCATGTCCAAAATCTCAGTGATTGGATGCAGGTCGTGAACGTTTTGCCTCTGATAAATATCCCTATTGCCATCCTCATGATTGGGCAGTAGCTTGAAACCTAATTTAACTGTATTCAGTAGTTCCCTTGTCGAGCCCTGGCTATTCTTTGTTCCAGGTGTTCAATATTAGACGGCGTCGAGGCAAATCATCTACTGCCTGGACCGGTTACGTCACTTTCTATGCTAGCAATTGTCCTCTCCAACCGTCCCGTTCTACTTCCGATCGTTCCGTCGCTCTTAACCAGAATGAAATAGGGCAAACGTGTAATCTATTATGCAATCTCTCTAGAACAAAAATGAAGCCGTATCTCACTCCTCGATTGATGGCATAATAATATTACTTTGTCGCAGGAAGAGTACGAAATAGTGTGGGAATGTGTGTTGGGCGTGGGTGGAAGATCCTTTCTCATGTTCATGACGTTAATGACGTTCATGATGTTGACGGTTGTTGGCATCTCCTCCATCAACCCACCATTGCAACGGCGTGACCGTCTCTAGAGCAGGTGCAATGTACACTTGTCCAAGTTCCGACTCCACTTTAGCACCAAGGTCAGGTCGAAACCGTGCATGCGACGGCCAGCCCCGCGACCGCAACCGGGAGGTTTGTGTTCTCATTTTGTCGTTTCGCACGTGCAACTCCGATGGAAACCACGGTGTTCCCTGTCACCAGGAAAAAGGGGTCCTGCTGTGCACGTCCCCTCAATCCCTTATCAAGGACGAGAAGTACTTCGTAGCTGTGGCCCATAAGACCATAAGACTCGGTGAATATTGCATGTCACAAAGTTCATCGTCCAAATTCGAGAAGCATCGACAATCATCTTTCCGAATCGCTTCTGCAAGTCATCGTCCGAAGGGCAATCAACAAGGCAAAGCCTAATACTTACTTCCCTGAGGCAGATGACACGACTCCGTCATCCCTGCGCGCCGCTGACTCGGTTGGTTGAGTGGCTTCAATTGTTTCCCTCCATCAAATTGTCCCAAGTCGAAGTCCAAGACTGATGGATGTTCCTTTCCCCCCCCCCTCATTTCCTCCCTCCCCCGCTCTTGCTTTCTCCCTTCGAGCTTGGAGCCATCATGGTACAATTGTTCGCCCCGCTTCATGGTTTGCCCAAGCAAAAAGAGTTCCCGCCCTGAAGCTAGATCCCTTGAGATGAACTATCGCTCACTCGCGCTCGGCACAGAGACACACTAGCAAGATTGACATCCCCCCCTCCTGTGGGGTCCAAATTCCAAAGTGGTACTCCAGATCCGAGGAAGTGTCCAGTTACATCAATCCCTTGCACTCCCTTGCACCTGAAGAAATTCCCAAGCTCGAATAGCCCCCGAACCCAGCTTTAGCACAGATGATAAACGAGCTTGGTGCCCACACTGCCAGTTGGAGGGCCCCACTTTTTGCCTCTGGCTTCCCTTTTAGCATCATTACCCCAGACTCTAAGCATGTCTGAGATCTCACTCCCACATTCCTTGTCAGAGTTAGACCCACCTCCATCTTTCCTTCCCCGGACCGCATCTTAGATTACTTCTACCAACCTTAGGCCGAAAAATTAAATTTCAGTTTATATGCAAAGGATGCGCGCTATCTTAGCCCCGCCTCCCTCGCTACGTCGTACATCGGCCCATCTCCGTTGTCCCATGCTGATGCTGATGCTGATGCTCATGCTCATGCTCATGCAGCATGCAACTCGTTGTGACCGAGGGCAGCAGTAGCACGCACGCACGCGACAAACGATACTAGTACAATTCCCAGATGGTTGATGGATGCCTTTCCTAATGTTCCGGACCCCCTCCTCCTTTTAACTCCACGACGAGGCGCCCCCCTCTTTTTGTTCATTTCTCATTTCGATCGAGCCCGACCTTTCTGCCCACCCACCCTAAACTATGCTATTATACATGACGACGGCATGAGATCAAATATCAACCTAGTACTAAACAGAAAAGAAGAGCAGAGAGAGATAGAGATCTAGAACTTGAGCTTTATCCTTGGTTCTGATAGATCTGATTCCAAACGCCCGCACCCATTCCCGCCTGTACGCCTCCGACCACCCTTGCACGGTCTCCCGCGCCCACACCTGCTAGGAGCAGCGGATCCGTCGTCATCGCCGCCACATTCAGCAATCCATCTTCGGAGTTGAGTGGGAGCCCCATCCCGAGAGTTATCGCCAGGCCCTCCCAGTCTAGTCCCTCGGGAAGACTATCGAAGTCCATCTCCAAGCCCAAGGAAGAGGCCGGCCAGGACCATTGTTGCCCCTGCATATCCAAGGATGACCCTCTTCCGTCGTCGTACATATTATATCCTCGCGCAGCTCTGTTGGGCCACACCATGTTCGAGGATCGGCGTCCCGGATTCGAATCACCTGTTGCCACTTCTGATAGTAATTGTAATGGTGTGTTTGCCGTAGCTGCTGCTGGGTAATTTGCCATGGTGGGTTGCGTTGGCTGCTGTTGGTGTTGCCTGTAACCTTGATGAACCTGGCCCATAGGCAGGGATACATCGGTTCCAGATCCTGCGGATCCTGAGACCGTCGATGTGGGCGTAGTAGTAGACATGTCAGGCTGCCCAGGTCTGTTGCTGCTGTTGTTGTTATTGTTATTATTCTGCTGCTGAAACCCCGGACCTGCATCATTTCCACCCTTGTTGGCGGTGCTATTCTTCCTCATCATCATCGCCGCCTTGTTCGTAAACCACCCCTTAAGCATAGCAAGAACCAGTAAAAACTTTCCCGCCGGACGGCACTTATCCTCGGCCGACGCCTCGAGGAACTTAGCCAGCAGAGAGTCGAGGTAGTACTCGGTCTTTAGATTATCCGTAACCACGGTGGCCAGCACCGACCCGGGAGCCGTGACGGCCATGTTCACCTTGATGAGGATGACGAGAGCGTAGGCGACGCGCACGAAGTTGAACACGGGGAGGCACCGGATGCTGGATACGTCCATGGCGAGGAACTTGTCGAACGTGGCCGTGACGGCGGCGATGCACACGAGCAGCGCGTCGATTTGCGCGCGGCCGATGGACCGGGGGTTTACCATGTCGTCGTCGAGGCTTGTCGTCGCGATGCAGGACTTGAAGGAGTCGCCGTTGGGGGCTTGTAGGCAGCTTTCGTGCATGTATATGCTGATGTATTCGATACTGATCAACATGGTGGCTAATTTATTACTGCTTGTTAGAGTCTTTGCAATGCAAAGGTAGAAGCATTTATTTTTTTGGCATAAGACGTACGTTGCATGAGCTCCTTCGGTATGACCCGCCTGAGCCTTTCGAGTTCCACCTCAAACGCCCTCAGAGCTAACTGTGTCCCGATATCCTCCAGAGTCGACGTCAAAGCGGGATCATCAAGCGAAAACCGCATCGCCACGTCCTCCCCAAGCTTGTTCGCTCGCAGCAAGTAACAGAGATACTTATCCGTCGGCGCGGCCTCGGGCGACGTCTCCAACAACTTGACGCTCTCCTCCATAAACGTGTTCCACCGAAGCAGAAACGGGCGCCGGAGCCCCATGGCCGTGTTCGACGATAGATAATAGCACGTGAGCCAGGTGCGTCTACACTCGAGACTCTCGGGATCGTCTTTTCCCTGACGGAACGTGTAGAAGCCTAGTGTGTGCATAGAGTGCTGTTGCTGCTGTTGTTGCTGCTGCTGCGATGTGTTTTTACGCTTTGCCATGTTGCTGCGACCGAGGCCCACGTCCAGGGCCATGACCGATGCGATATGTGTCAGCTGGTAGAATTTGAGCTCCTCGAAACTCTCGGGCGGGAAGTACCACATCACAGACACGAGGAGCGCCTGGACGATTTCAAGACTCTTCTCCCCGTTGCAGATGACTTTCTGGCCAAAGATCTCCATGAGTTCCTTGACAAGCGTTCGCTGCAAACTTGGCCGTGCCGCGGCCGCGGCTGCCATGACCGCCAGGAACAGCAACGGCTTCTCCTGTCGGAGATCGTCGGCTTTCATGGATGGAGGGAAGACGACGCCGGGAAGATGCAAAATCATCTCGTTGTTGTACCGAGCGAAGAGTTCGTCCGCGACATCCAGTGTGACGACCCCCCTCTCTACGATGTCGGCGTAATCAGCTCCGAGGCTGGCATTTTTAGACATGGGTGACTTCTTTTGTGGAGAGCCCTGGGTGCCCTGGCCCAGAATGTCCTCAAGTTTCCTCTTTTGTCCAGCAACAGCCGCATACCGTTGGTAACCACCCGTTGGCCCCGCGTTCTCCGGCACCCCGGGCGCAAGTCCCCAATCCCGCGACCGGGTCCGCACCGTCGCCGTCTCGCTAACCGCCGAGAAAACCACATGAGCCGGACTCGATGCGTTCTGCCCGACGGCCGCGCCAATACCATGACTGCTACCACTAGTAGACCCAACCACACCCCCACCCCCGTATATCGGTGACTGCTGCTGGTGCTGGTGCTGTTGCTGTTGCTGTTGGTGCTCCGGCCCCGCCCTAGCCTGCAACGTCGCCGTCAACGCATCAATCTTCTTCTCGAGCTCGGCAACCCTCGTATCCGTCTTCTTCTGCCTCTCCCCCGTCCGCGTCCTAGCCGTGACTACGCATCTCCTCCCCGCCTTCATGCACCTCCGACACGGACCGTCCTCCACCATCTCACATCGCACCTTCAGTCCCCTGCACGCCTCGCATGCCCTCGACCGCTTAGCCTCGTCGGCCTGCGCTGCCAGCACTCCGACCTCTCCGGTTGAGGATCTCTGCTGCTGTGGCTGTTGTTGTAGTTGCTGCTGTTGTTGCGAGGCGATCCCCGTTGACGGCCCTACGGGGGCCGACACGTTAATGGTGTGTCCTCCGATCCGCGGTGGCGTGTCGACCGCGGAGTCGCTTTGTGCCGAGGTGTCCCCGAATCGTCCGCTCGAGGTAGAGCCGCCCTGGGCCGGCGACGATGCAGCCGATGATGCCCCCACCGCACGGGGACTGGCTCCCGACCCCCGGGATGCCAGATCCATCACGGGCTTTTCTCTCTTTTCTTCTTTTCTTTTCTTTTTCCTTTTTTCCTTCTTTTTCTTTTTCTGGAAGTAGTGGAAGAGGGCGTGAGGGTAGTGTGAGACTAGTACTTGAAACGCACAGTAGGAGTGGTCCTAGCGAAATCGAGAGCTAGCAGCTAACCCGAAAAATGAAACGCCGAAAATAATAATAATAATTACAACATGTAGAGGTGGTATTCAATTCTTCAAGAAGCGCGGAGGGACGGGATGCTGTGAGCCGATGCTTTTTCTTATGCCTCGTCGCATGTGAGGCGGACTTGTCGGAGAAACGGGAGAGGAAGGGCCGATCGCCGACATGAAGTTGCTGGAATCCTCATGTTACGTAATCATGGCTCGTATCAGAATTTTGGATACGAAGACAATGTACTGAGGTAAACGTTGAACCTGTGACCTTGGATCATGGTGACGCAAGCTTTGAGCACTACAGATATTATGAAAATCAATTGTAAACTACTTCAGAACTCGCATCCATTATCATCGTACTTTCTTTGCACTCCAGGATGTAGTCATGGCAAGATGTTATTCATTACGGATCAAGAAAAAGAGACGCCCTGTCCAGGCCCAGGGTATATACACACATGTAGGGAAAAAAACGGCTTCATACATATCCAACTCCCACGACGCCTTGCAGAGGGTAAATCCCGTGTCGCCAACTCCCTCCTCGTCCACGCAAGAAAAAGAGAAAAAAAATCCAAAAGGTTTGATGCAAGATCAAAAGTTTCAAACACCTCTCGTTCGCGCCCAAAACCGAGAGCATAGAAAAGAAGGCAAAAAAGAATCGCTCAAAACTGTTATTGCCTACCCCAGCGGTCGATCCGCAACCCTCGGGTCTCCAAAAGTAGGCAAAAGCGAAAACGCATAAAAAAATAAAAAAAAAAAAAAAAAAAAAAAAAAAAAAAAAAAAAAAGAGAAGAAAAAGAAATCCACATAGTGTACAGTGCCATCTCCATCAGGGACCAGCAATGTGTTCCACGGCCCAATTCGGACACTCTGCTCAAGTATCCCAGATATCCGTATATGGGGAGTCGTCATCGTCATTGCTAGTCGTGTCTCGGTCCAGCCTCAGATATGAGGTTGGAGACTTGGGAAGTATTGCCTTCCTAGGGGTGCACCTTCATAATAAAAGTTCGCAGTCTGGTGGTGGCAGCAAACGGTTGGGGCTGCGCGCCAGTCGCTGTACAAAATAAATGAGCATCGTGCAGACGTGCCAAATGAATTCCGAAAAGAAAAAGATGAAGTGGTATCATGAAGCAATGAGTAGATAAAGCGACAATGAAACCAATGGTAACCAACGGTTCGGTATATCGAGGAAGAAAAGAAAAGAGAGAGAAAAAAAAAAAAAGAATTCTCGTGTGCAAATAAAACAGAAAAGAGAACATAGCGATCTTGGCGTATAATTAATAAAGTGTTTCTTCGCGGAGGCGACTCTTCGAAGGCTGAGGCGTAAGATTCGGAACGGCACCGACTCCAAAGATAGCGCTCTCTCGGCGCTTGCTATAATCTCCCTCAAAGATCGGTCTATCATATCCAGGATTGGCGTTTCTTGGCGGGTTATAAAAGGCCGTAGGGTCGAATCCTGGGGGCGCATTAAAACCGCTCTCATAAGCCGGTCGCAGGCTCGGCCCCGAAGAAGTTTGCTGTTGCTGGGCCAAGTATTGGGGCTCGTAATTGGTCGAACGGCCACCACCCATTGCGAAAGACGGCGGCGGCGTAGGTGATCCGCGTGCCTCATTGAGATTCATGAGGAGGGGTGGGGTGGGAGATGCCCTGGGAGCATCCATGACATTTTGCATGAGTCGCTGCCGATGAGGTGAGGCGTTGCTGCCTTGAGAGGTCGAAGGGCGCGGTTGTGGTTCAAACGACGGTCGACCGGGTCCTTGCGACTGAGTATCGGACTCTGAGGTAGGCGATGGCAACTCGTATTCCTCAGGGTCAATGCCGAAAACACCCTCGTAGTTCTGCAAGAACATGGCGAAGACGGGTGCCGGGATGTTGAGAGTAGGCGAGAAAACAATACCCACATTCCTCACCGTCATCTTATTCACGTCCGCGTTATTGATAATCTTGATCAAAAATGCAATCAGATACTTCAGCAAGGTTGCATTGGCCTGAGGAAGCCGCACAACAAGCTCGCTCAAAGCAGCCACCTTGTCCTTCAAGTTGGACAATTCGGTGACAGCAAGGAATTCGAGGTGGAGATCGCGAGTGAGTATGGTCGTCGGCAACTCACGAAGGTATAGCTTGAGAAGAGAAGCAACCGCATGAATGTCGTAGTAAGTGCGATCATTAACGAGATCCACATCGCTCTCATTGTTGAAGCGTTCTCGGAGTTGCTTGATGACGACGTTGGATCCACTAAGCCGGAAAATACCCTCCTCAAAGACAGCATTCCGGGAATCGAGGTACTGGATGCATCTGTATACAACAGCAGGCAGAGGCACGTTGACGTCGACCGGCGCGTTGAAGCGGACCGCCTCAGCCAGAGGAGCGCCGAAAACCTGGCGAACCGGACCCTTGTAGTCGGGCGGAGTGGAAGAGCTAGCCCCGTCAAAGAGGGAGTCCTGTCCGTCAGACGAGGATCTTGTCTTGGGGCCGAAGCCGAAGAAGCTGCGCTTCCGCTGCTTTTTTTCTTCGTAACTCGGCGGTGCGAGGCCGGGGGTAGCGAGTCCCATCTTGGCACCCCACAATGAGGAATCGGAGATGACCTGGGGATCCCGGGGAGCGGAGATTACGGGGATTTGGACCTCGCCCTCGTAGGCGTTTCCGGTCTTTGGACGGTCGCCCCCGGCGGTCCTGGGCCGGTCAGAGGGTGCACCACCGTTTCGGCCCCGCGGAATACCCTGAGGGGTGTCACCCGCCGTTGTCGAGTCATAGCTCACTCCGATGAGCGTCTCTGAGCTAGAAGGTTGATGCTGGGACTTTCCCTGCTCGCGCTTCTTCCTTGGCTGGCCCTTTGACGATTTACTGGCGTTGTCGTTCGATCCTCGACGTTCCGGTTGGCCTCGCTTTGTCTGGGGCTGATCATCATCGTCAGGGTCTCGGTAGTCGATCCACTGGAGAAGCGTCTCGACCCATTGGTCTCGCTCCGTATCGCTTTCTGCGCACAAGACGTGCTTGACATGGCTACTAGTGTCCTTCTTTTTGGGCTCAAGGATCAAGAAAGCATGGCGGTATTGGTTGTCTATTTCATCCGAGTTCGGTCCGCGAGCCGGCGACTGGTTGTCCTGGTGTTGGGACTGCTTGCCGATTTGGGCATTCTGCAGCTTGATCGTTCCAAGATGGGCGCCGCCAGGAGTCTCGTAGTATTTGAGAAGGGGGCCTTCAAGGACGAAGTAACGCGCCTTCCATCCGCCAAAGTTCTTCCCACGCTTAGTGAGATACCCGCTGATTAGTGGTCGGCCTCCGGCTCCCTTTCGGGTGGAAGCGGCAATAACCTTCTTCCTGACACCAACGGTCTCTTCCGAGTTTGGTGGCAGTGTGTTGGTCGAGAGATACTTGCACAGCTCTACGGCAGTATCGTGATCAAGAGGGGAGTTCATCAATTCGTCCAAGTAGTGATCGAGGGCAATCCTCCTGGCATCAAGTTTGGCGGGAGAATGCCCGCTGAAGAGTGAGCGATCAGGGGTCCTGGCTGTGAAGGCGGGGCATTGCTTCATTCGCGAATCAAGCTTGGAGAGAGATGCCGAGTCCTTCTCCACGCGCCAAAGCTCACCGCCGTCTGCACGAGCAATGATGGCAAGGGTGAAGACCGGGTCCTCCTCAAGTTGCGTGAGTGAGAGCAAACTGGCTCTAGATGGTTTCATCCGCGAAGAAGCGACACGGACTTCGACTGATGGCAGGGCATTGGGCGGCATCAGTAAATCAGGGTACTCGTCTGTCACAAGACCCTTGAAGATGTGGGTTCGGTGAGTAGGACTGTCTTGGTGTAGGGACTCCGGAGTTGAAGGCGAATTCTCCGCGCTAATCCTGTTAATCGTCAGAGGTTTGGGGGTCGGCGTGGCCAAGGAGGTGTTCGATGTCATTGGTCCGGTTGTGAGCTGAGCGGACGGAGGAAGAGGAATGGGCTGTCGGGGAGGTCGGGGTGAGAGCGGCGGTGCGTTCGCTAGCGTCATACCGCGGGGAGACATGGGCGGAGAGGCACCTAGGATGGGGGTGCGCAGTCCTCCCATGCCGAATGGCCGTGGGCTCGAGGGAAGTCCGGGACTAAGTAAAGAAGGTGGCATTCCAAGGTCTCCATTCATCATACTGTCAAGAGAAGTCTGCACAACGGTTTCCCGAGTTGTCGGAGCAGAAGGTACGTGTCTTGGGCTGATGGGAATGGTCGCAGAGTCCTTGCCGCGCTCGTGTATCGCAGTAGGCGTTTGCTGGCTCTTCGGACTCTTGCTCTTCTTGGACAGACTTCTGGTCTCGGCTTCCTTCAGAGCCTGGACGTGTCGGTCACGTTCATCCTCTTCCCTTGTCCTCCGTCGACCTCGCTTTTCGTCGACGATTTCATCAACTTCCAGAATGTCGTCGTAGTCTGTGTCGGTCTCCTCGTCATCGGCGTTGCCAGACTTCTGACCTTTGCCAAGTTGGAGGGGGGCAGGAGGGGCCTTTCTCGGAGGCGGAGCAGGGAACTGACCAATACCTTCCTCTCCAGGTTGGGGCCCCGCGGGAAGCCCGGTCGGGAGAGCAGGCGGGGGTCGTGGAGGGGGCACGCTAGGTGGGTCGCTAGGTAGGCTTCTAGAGGGCGGGATAGAGAAGCTGATGGGAAGGTCCTTGAGTTGTTGATTCGCGTCGCCTTTTCGCGAGTCATCGGCGGCTCGCTCCTCCGCCACGTGGTTGTATCCATCCAGAGCATGCTCCTCGGGCTTTGGCATTACATGTGCAGGGTCCAAAAGTTCACCAACAGCGGAGGGGGGTGGATTGGGATTATCGGCCGGTGGTGTAATTGGATACGGAGCCATCGTCATATCTACCGGCGAATGCTTCTGGCTGTCGGAGTCAAGGTTGGGGGAGTCGGGCACTGCAACACTAAGAACCTGTGTCTTGGTGAGATCGCCCGCCTTAGCTGAGCGATCCTTATTAGAGTCTGGGGTGTTTGCGGAGGCAGGGGAATCTCCCGAAGCCCGTGTCTCGAAAGCCTTGCTAAGCTCAGGCAGGGCAAGCACTTCCTTTAGCTTCTTGCGGTACTTTTCTTTGTCTTTCAGGGCTCGCTCCAAATCCTTATTCAGCCCCAGGATCATGGCACGCTGTTTGTCGACAAGCCGCCATAGTTGGGAATTCTGCTGTGCTTGAGAATTCTTTTCTTTCAAGAGGTACTGGATCACGGCCTCCGCACTCCCGGCCGTTTTTATTAAATGGGCAATATCTGCACTTGTTGTGGAGGGTTCTGATGCGGCAGGGCCCTTTCCTGGCTGCGATTTCGAGGAGATGGCGGAGATTGCGGAATCAATGGATGAATTCCGAGGCGGTGTCTGGCCGCCATTCACCCTCGGGGTGGAGACTGAGCCAGCCATCATGGTCGCTGCTCGATTGTTGGGGAGAGGGTGGAGGCCAGTAGCGCCTACGCGAGGCTCTAGGTATGTGAGCTGTTCAGGGTCGGCTCGCACAGGTCATCCGGAGAAATGCAGGTATGGAATCGGCTATGATGAGGTCTGTTAGACGGAGAAGTCAGGCGGCGCGCGGAGAACGCAGTTTTCTACAAACGCGACCGTGCGAGGATGCGAATGCCCCCGAGGTAGGTTGGGATTGGCATACCTAGGGATAGCCACTGTTGCAAACTGGTCGTCAAGAATCCAAGTCGGCTAGTCGCAAGTGAAAGGAACTCGGAAGTGGAAGAGTAGACGTCGGAACTAGAGGCCGTCGTGGTCACGTTTCGAAATTAAGGTAGGTTCGGAGAGATCGGTAGAATTCTGCTGCTAAGGATCGCGGTGCCCGAACGTCAGTCTCTTTGGACTCCTTCACTGTCAAGAGGTTGTCCCCGCCTGGGACCTGGAGCAATGATAAGGGACAGAGCGACTGAGTTGGAGTGCAGTAAGCGAAGCTGCAACGGGGACCTCAATCTCGACAATGGAAAGGAGTAGGGGCGCAGGAAGTCTTGTCGGCAGAGATGGCATACCTACTTCTGTTCTCTCTCTTCTGTCTTCTTCCTGTTTTTGCGTCCTGAACCAGAAGACGACCTGAATCGACAGAGGCACAACTTGATGTTACCATGAAGCCCTGGTCCTGAGTCCAAATCTATGCTTGAGTGGTTGAGGACGAGGGGGCGTGTGAGAGTGGAGGAGGGAAGAAGTGAGCAAGGAAAAAAAGATTAAAATGAGATCGAATGCAGAATGGTCCGCGGGTAACAAGAAGGAAATGCAAAGGGGGGGGTGGGGACTAGTGTCTTTCCCTGGGTCCTCTCTGCATACAACGGCTGTATGAGTAGTATAAAGAGAAATTAGAGTGAGAGACAGACTGAGAGATTCACACTAACCAAGTTCATGTTCAATTTGGTGTTGTAGTGTACACTACGAAGTACAGTAAGTCTTGATTGGGAGTGGGGTACAAGCAGAGCAGCACAGCGTTGTACTTAACATGAGTAAATACGAAGTAACATTGAACAGTGAACATTGAACCTTCAACAACTCGACTGGAGGAGAAAGCCAGCAACACACTGCCTTCCGTTCTGATACAAGTACGAAGTAGATATCAACTATTATTATCGATTAAATCTAATTCTGTTTCGACACTCCTTCGTGCAGGCTTGGGAGGCTGAAGCGTCACAGTATTACACTACAGGACGACCTGAACCGTGTGCAGTGTACATGTATTTGGCGTGTTGTGGACATCAGGACCCTATGAAGTGTGTGGTTCCTGTCACAAGTCCGAGGCGAGTGCGGGTGGTTGATAAGGAGTACCTCAATGGTACAGGGAACATGGTGACACTCGCTTACAGGCTGGGGAAAGCAGAGCGTCCTTGTACTGATACATCCGACGTGACAGTTCCAACTTCGAACTCTCAGTCCTACATTGGGGCACGGAACAGTGGGGAACATGGCTGGGCAATGTACGAAGTACAGCAGACATGAGCTGCAACGGTTTCTGTCACCGCGCTGAGCTGGAGAGCACAACTGCGGCATGTACCTCATGTACGAAGTACACTAGGATCAATAATAATCTGGCACTTGCATCAACAAAGTCGTACCAGAGTTCAGAATGCAGGGCTCGAGGAACCTGGCTCATCCGGCATCCAATCAATCCTCGCATCTTGCCCCCGGAGGCTGATATCCGGACAGTCAAGAGGCCTTTCGAGGCGAAGATCTTGGGCAGTTTCGGAGGAAAGCAGAGATTCTGTTGCATCTCATCCTCGAGAAGCACTTTCGTCTCATGTGAGTTTGCATACTCTGTAGGTCTGTAGGAGATTGCAATTTCCACCCTGAACAATACACAACTGTCTTTAAGAGTGAGGAAGATCAAATGTCTTGTTATTCCCCAGGTTCCCCAGTAAGAGGAACGCTCGATCCCAAAAACAAGGTGAGGCTTGGTGGAGGAGCCATCAATGTGCCAGAGGCGCCGGAGTTTGGTGTTGTTGGGGTGGTATTAAGCAGTATTGTAATAATGGACTTTGGATCCAGGGGTCTTGGGCTGTTTGGAGTGCAGCCTGTGACATGGCTCAACTGACAATGCAATGGCTGGAGATGGGGGCCGGGCAATCCACAGGTAAATTTGGGGGGAGGGGGGTTAATTGACGAGCTGGGCTGGTGGAGGAATTGGGCGGTCAGAGCACTGTTGATGGAAGGTGGTATTACTGAGGTACTGTTAACTTTGTATCAATGGAATTGATCAAGCAGTCCATCCAAGTCGGATGTCAACTGCCGTACCGCCAGGGTCTAGACTACGTCTTGTATGCTCAAATTCGATCTTGGCTCCCCTTTCGCGCATCGCATCATGTATGACCGAAATATGTACCCTCATGTGGCCAGAATGGGGGTTCTTTCACGGGCGGAAGTCACCATGTTTCTACTTGACGCCGCCTTCCTTTCTAAGGCGCTTCGTACGGAAACCTAGAAGCAAATGTGTCGGAATCAACAGCTTATAAGTCGTGCCTGTGTCTTGTTGCTAGGAGATAATACTCGTAGGAGGCGATGTGAGAGGAAGAATAAATCCTTCTTTCGTTCGACCGCGCCGGCGTATCTATCTGACGATGCGTAATATGCGTAAGTTTCGAACAAAAGAGATTATGGGACAAAAGAAGAAAAAATCAGGATTGACATTGAACAAACAATGGCTTGCAGAAATGCATCGACGCGAAGTGTCTCCTAAATTTCTGATACACCCCAGCCGCGGCTTTTGGATGAAGCAAGGTCCCATTCCCCCAGTTCGGAATCACCTTGTCAACGCACGGTCGAGGCACGAGGCTTTTCTGTCAGGATAGATGGGGACTGCCAAGCGGGTTCATCTGACAGAGGCGCATCGAGAAATCCCAGCTCAATGTTTAAGATGTCAAAGAGTGCATATTGAACGTCTCAACAGATGCCACAGACACAACCTTCTCAGAAAGGGGTTAGATTGATTGATCAGTTGGTGTGTGGCCCGCCATGGAAGGAGGCAGCTCGACTGCCCAGCCAGCATGCCGACATGGGCGATAACGTCTCTCTCGGACACTGGATGGGAATATGGCTGGCCACACAGACTTCTTTCCAATACAAACACCAATCACCAATAAACGAGATCAATTGGTCAATGTATACGAAGTACTAAGTACTTCGTACTTCTCAGTCCGCACGCGGCCTGGAAGATCCCGATCTCTTCCTCGTCCTTCATACAAAGGAGTGTACTTCGTACACCAGTAATTGTGCTACTAGAAAAGGGAATCCCATTTCCTGTCTTCATGTATCATGCAGGAGGTCTGGCGCTAATACTGCAGGTACTCTAACCTAAAAGACCAAGTTGGCAATCGAGCACAGGGGGGCTTGGAGCTAATACCGATATGCCCAAGTTGCATCAATCAATTGCCAACTCGCACAAAATCCTTCTCTTGATTCCTCTCCTTGAAGAGCACTATTAGGGAAACGTCCACACAACACCTGGAGCAACTGTGGGGGAAGGGTCCGATCGCTTCGATTCCCCACGACATCGCAGGAAACTAGAACTGGCAGATCTCTAATCGTCAACTTATTTGTCACATTGCCACATGTGGAAAGACACTTTTACACTACACGCGGGCAGAAGGGGGTCGGTCATGACAACGAGGGACACTTGTACTGAGTGAGGTACGAAGTACTACGAAGTAGTATGTAGGCTCCGTTACTCTCGAATTTGGGACAGAGATTGTGATATCCAGGGTATTTATGAGGAACCAGAAAGACAGTTCTAGGCCCCGGTTCCCCAGGGATATCGCGGATTACCTGGATGCTCAGGATATCCGTTTCCTTGTCGTCCTCCTGCAAAGAGTGAGAACGAGGCAAAAGCCCCCTGTACCACCTAAATTCTGCACCGAGCCGGTTTCGTGTACTGTGGAATATTAACATTGAGCACTGTCATCCAACCTGGGGAAACCCCAGATTCAATGTTCACTCGTTATTAATCTACTACAAAGTACGAAAAGTAGTCCATACATCAGTTCCGTGCTTCAGCTCGGCTTCGGCTTCGAGGAGGTCGATTACTCGCCAGCGCGGTGACCGAGAAAACAAATGGAAAGAACGATTGGCTCTCACGCAAAACGACGACGTTGGGGTGTGAATGAACACACAAACTCCAAGTGCACACACTCTTTCAATAGAAAAGGGTTCTGCAGGGCGCACTCAAGTGACTGGGCTTGATTGGCAGAGATACGCGGCTCTATTCGAGCCTTTTGACCCAACCATCCGGGTCGGAATACCGAGCGATCGAGAAAATAAAATGCGAGACGAAGAGAGATGCCCGATGGTTCAAGAGATAGAGATTGATGAGGTCCGGGTTTGGATCAGCGTGGCATTGAATACGGGTTGGGGGACAAGCCTTTTGACGGAGCGGTGAAAGCCGTCGATTGTTTTCCCCGGCGTCATCGGCGAGAGCAGACAATGTCGACTGATCTAAATTTCCGTTGACCCATTCAATACGGATCAACTTCTCAATCCGTCTCCCACGTGGGAGGTTTGACGTCCGGCGGTGTACGCTACATTCTATCAACAGCAGCCTACACTAGTAAGTGGGTTATCGTCAGCGATCAATGTAATTTGCTACAATCAAGCAACAAGGACCTGGGGAAGAGAAGGGCCTGTGGGGTTCTCGTTGAACTTGTGTGGACGTGGGTGGTACGAGAATTTGTCCAATTTCATTGAGATGGACAGACAGTTCGCCAACAAAGTTCATCTGCTTCGTACTTGGGTGGTTTAGTTCACGCCCGAAGCGGAGCTTGTAATATTAAAGCTTGCAATAATCTCCGACTTCAAGTTTCTCAAAGCGTGGCCCTGCGCCTGGGCGATGGTGCCAAGCAAGTCACACTGAAGATTGAAGTCAATTGGCCAGCCAAGGAAATAGCCAAGAGTCCCTGAATTTCCTTCGTTCTTGCCGCTTGGTAATCTATGAGTACTCAGTAATTACGAAGTACAGTCCTCCACATTGTCCGTCCTTCCTGGGTTTCGCACTGGATTGGATTAATCTACCAATGCTGCCGCCCGCCCCTTCCTCGCAAGGTTTTAGTGGCTGCAGCGGCAAGGAGAACCCACGAAACATCTCGACCGGTTCCTGCATGTGATGAAAATCGAATGTGGGATGAATTAATACTTTTTTTTCCAGCCACGAGCATCAGTATCCAAGACAACTTGTCCCGTATAGATTAGAATGTTTCAACATTTGGACCTTGAAGGACTCGAGTCTCGAGCAATGAATGGGGCACTTGGCGGGCTGGAGAAAACGCCTCAAACGGCCTGGGAAGATGAGCACAAAACTAAGACAAAACAGGCTAAACCTCCCCTGAACTCTACAAAGCGCTAGCCCGTTCTTGGAAACATTCCAGGGATGTCATTGCTTTTCTCGTTCTTCTTGCTTTGGTGGCGTCAGTGCCATTTTGCTGGTAAGGCGCTGCTAGTCTGGGGAAGAAGCGCCATCAACGATGCTTATTTGAGACACAAGATTACTTCGTACTTCGTCCTAACAATAATCACGGCTATTATTGGAAGTTGGTTGTCGAATCTTGAGCTGAGGGTGTCTTGTTCACAGCATTCGGTCCAACCTCAGGTTCTTCGCTGAGCCTTCAGCCAGCCAACGCAAGGTGAGACTCGTGACGTGTTTGGCTGTAAATGGCAGGATAGAATTGTTCGTCGAACACAGCATTTTAATCCAAATCTGACAACCCAAACGGAACAGTGAGGCACATGGCTGCGCTAGAGAATGTCGAGAAAGGATTGGCTCAAGCGGCGATGTCGACACAAGCCCAAGCCTCGATCTTCGTGCCTTGACACCATCCTTTGGAACTAAATTTATCATTCGGATTATCCAGGTGTTACTCCGCCCTTGGGGCCTTGGGGTGAGATTCTCTAACCTCCTCTGTCCGGAAAGGGGACGGAAGTCCACCATCCAGTCGCACACCTCGCAACCTTTAGGTCTGCCCGTGTGGCTGAAAATGTTTCGGTCTCTGCACGACGGTCCATCCATCCCCTCAGCCTTCACTTAGCGGCTAGCAAAGGAGAACGGTGGATGATGGTGTGAACAACCGGTATCAGCGAGAGCCAATATCCACCTCACTCTTGAATCTCACTTCTCCGCTCGATATTGCCCTTCAGGGCGGACCGAAGTGCAGCACACTCACCTTGCGACGAATCGAAACCGTGGGTGAAGAAACCGCGGGCTCCTGAAACCCTACCGAAGAAAGAATAACAAATCCCCAGATTGAGAAACACACCTTAACTTCATTTACCTCATTTTGCCAAGTGTTTATCGTAGTCTGATCTCTCAAATCGTGCTCAAATCGTGCTCCAGCTCGCGAGCGCTGCCTGTGTGCCTGTGCATATGCAATCCTCTTGACAGATCAGACCAAATCAAAGGAGATGAGTTTTGCATATCTGAGATATGATCGCCACAACACTCATTCATCCAGGCGGATCGTTATCAAGGTAAACCGGGGCGATCTTGGGCGGAAAGACACACGGCCGAGCGTAAAAACAAGCATTTCGGATCCCTGATCTCTATTGAACCACTCAAGGATCCTATTCTTCATCACCCAAAGCAGTGGTGGCTCTTGGGCTCTAGACCCGCGTTCCATTCTGTGCTTTCCATTCAAACCTTACTCCGATCGTCCCACTCGGTTTATCGGAGTTTGCTTTTTGTGATCGTGACCTGGAATGGCCGGCTCGAACATCGTTTTCCTTGGGGTTCTGGACTTGTAACACTCGACTTTCCTATATATAAAATATGCATGAAGCATCGTGTTACAGCATTCTCATCAGAATCTGTGCGTTTTTCGAGCTCTTTCTTTTATTATTACTGTTGTGAGACTGAGACATTTATTGTATCTCAATATTGTGTCACCAAACACTTCGGTGCGTCCTTTGCGAATGCACTGGGCGAACGAACAGAGCCTGGGCACTCTTTTTTGCTCTTCAGGTTCATTGACCGCCAGCAAGAAACAAGAAGGTTGGCTATTTTGAACTTCGCATATTATACCAGAAGGGAAGGCAAAAAAATCTGAAACACACCTTCAGATGCTTTGCCAGGCGTCCAGGTTCGGCAAATACCTCCAGGAGTCTCGAGTCAGTTTCATCGTTTCTGCAAGTGCGGTACAGCGGAGGAAGCGGGAATAGAGGACTTTTTTTTTTTCCCTTTCAACAAGAGACAGCGCAAGCATTCCAGGGACGGGACACAGTATCAATGATTGCTCACTGATGCAGCCCTCGTCACCCTGCAGCGGTTTCTCCTCCAGTTTTGCTTCGTGGAGACACACACAGCCACATTTTAAAAATAAATGAGGTTGGTGGCTCGTTGGGATAACGAAGCATTGGGGATAAGGTTTGAGAGGCGTGGCAGGCCTGGTTACAACGGAGATGCCCTTACCGTCAGGGGGTGGGAGGTGCACGACGTTGGGATCTGTCTGTGTGCCTCGATGGCAGCTTGGCGCACCTTCGAAGAAGTGGCAGCATCGCCTCTGGCAGCCTGTCCCGAATCTACTACCCCAGCCGCTCTTAATTCAAATCTCACCTTTCCACACCCTCATCTGCCCTGCTTCTCACGGACCTTCGCAGGGACGTCATCCCCACTTTACCCCAGCAATGGCTCCTCATGTGCCCTCCCAGTGAAACACGAAAGAGCAGAGGATGTCAAGAGTCTCAGAAATATCAGATGAAAAGTGAAATCATCAATGGCTTTTCGCTGGTATCTGGTATATGTCGCGTGCGTCCGGGCGTTCTCGAGGTATTCTCGGCTCACTTTTCCTTGAAGATATGAAACGTGAAAGATGAAATTCGTGACGGCTGCTGGGACAACACGCGATCACTTGTTGACTTTGATATGAGGTGCTGGCTTTGTTTGGTGCTTTTCTGGTCGAGTCCCAACTTTAACGTCCCATCAAGTCTCAGTTGTCGGTCAGATCAAGGCTCGTGATATCTTCCTATCCTATGAGTCAAGTCCATGAATCTGGTTCATAATATAGAAAACTAGAATATCGAGACTAATAACATTGTCATGCATACCGTCGCCCACCGACATTTCCGTGATATCATATTCATAAGTTTCTATCCATAATCGTAACATATCTCTGAATGCAAAATACAAGAACAAAATCCCAAGATTTTCCAAATCAATCATAGTACTGCCGAGCACGTCCTCGCTCGTCAACGACGACAATTTCCGTCTCCTCACAAACGCTGGAAGCGCTGGATGGCGACGGGCTCCTCCTCTCATACACTGGCACGTCAACATATCTGTAGGCTGGCCGTGGCCGTGGCTGTGGTCGTGGTTCCGGCCTAGGCTCGACCCGTCTCTCTACCGGGACAGGATATGGAACGGGAATCTTGATGGGAACGAGCCTTTCCCTCTCAATGGGAACAACCCTCTCTCTTTCGATGTAAATCTCCCTATCCCTACGTCGGCTCCGGCTTCGGCTCTTCCGGCTTGACTTGCTTGAGCGTGAGGACTTGGATGACCTTCCCGATGATGACTCTACATCCACCTCGATAATGCAGGGCGGCTCTGGCTCAGGTTCCGGTTCCGGCTCGGGCTCGCAGATGGGTGGTGGGGGTTTTGGTTCCGGCACGGGGCAGATGACCGGCGGGGGCGGAAGAGGGAGTGGCACCGGGGGAGGCGGTGGGGGCACCACGATGACCGGCGGTGGACATGGCGCCGGGGGTGGAGAGGGTGGACAAGGTGGCGGAGGGATGTAAACGATAGTCGTCTTCTTTTTGATCGTTCTTGTTGGGTAAGTTGGTCTCTCAATGTATACCTTCCTCCTATGTCTGTGATGGTGGTCATGGTGGTCGTGGTGGTCTATAGGCCAAGGTCAGTATGGATCGAAGTTTGATAAGCTCTAGGAACATGGTACGTCATACCCATTTCGTATTGGAGGCTAGGTGGTATAGCTAAACTTTAAGCTGATTGAATTGCGGGCACAAGATGTGAATGTTGATCGTTCGAGATGTTGAAAAACAAGGTGGCGAACGGGGCTTTGTTGAAAGAGTACTAGTGGGGTGGGCGTGGCTATTATAGACCTTTTTTTTTTTTCGTTCTTTTGTTCTTTTGTTTTCCTCTGGCATTTTCTGGAATGCAGCCAGGGTGTCCATTTTGTCACTTGTAGACGGACCCCGAGTCTCTCCGTCTGGAGACTCTTTGGAAGTTACGAAGTACAGAATGAGGCATCATGTCATGAGGGCGATGGGCTGTCTTCATTGGCCTGGCCCGATCATGGCGGGCATGCCCGATGACGTTGGTCATGAGGCCGATCGAGCGCAACTCGTATCATTGGCTCGCCGCCCATCACCGAGAATCTGATGACGTCTGCCCTGACCGCAGCCAAGGAAACCGAGGGGTCATTTAACGAACAATTCTGCCGCGAGGATTGAGCATTGGACACCGTCCCCGGTTATTGGCGTCACGGTGCGCTAGCGAGATGCTCGGGTGGTGCAGAGCATTGCCTGGTTTACAAGGACTTGAGCGCAGCTGCAACTTTGCGGAGACTCCCCACCAACGTCGCAGATGGGCACAGGAGTCTTGCAAACACACGGCTGCTTCGCTCGGAGGAGCCACGAATGATGGGTCGAGCATGGCTCAAGCCAAGGCTGCTTGTCTTACCAAAGTCGGAATGCCTCAGTGGTCTAGGACATGAATATGTAAGCTCATGAGAACAGGGCTACCATCAAGCGCATCAAGCGCACACTCTGTGATAATACCGTATCACGCAAGGAAACCTATTCGATATGAATGACACAGAAGAGCCTCGTGGAGCTGCCTAGACCGCCATTTTTGGAGGACAATGGGATGCTAATCAAACTACAAAGTCATACACTCAGCAACCAACTTGCCATGAAAGTCCCGTCCATTCTCAGTATCACGATGTTATAAAAACACCAAATCGATAATAGGATAGCCGGAGCTCACTGCACTAGCTCGCCCCCCGAAATAGATCATGTTGTTTTGCCGCAAAGTAAATACCAGGTCCAACGTCGGATCGTTTACATAGCAAGACAGGTAATTATTCGCGTCCAGGCTGCAAATATACGGTGTGCGAGTAGTCGCAGCGACGGACGGATCCACGAAGAAAAACTGTAGGGAGTTTATGCCGCCGCCGGTAGGGTTACCTTTGGCAACTTTTGTACCGTAGAAAAGTTGGCCGTTAGGTTGGAGGGTCAGTTGCATTGCGGCGGAAGGATCTGACACCATGAAGCCATAGGAAATAGAGCTAGATAGATACTCTCCGATATATGCATTTTGTGGCTGACCGTTAAGGACGATTTGCGCGATCCCGGTAATCGCTGTAGCTTCAGGAGTTGAGGTTACTGTCGCAAAAGTCGTTGGCTGAGGGGTAGTAGCATCCTCAGTAGTGGTAGCGTCCTCGGTAGTAGTAGGATCCTCAGTAGTAGCGGCTTCGGTAGCAGAAGTTGTCTCGGAAATCTCTGTAGAGGTAAATGGCCCTGGATCTGCAGCTGTTGAAGAGGAAGACGTAGACTCGGGTTCGGTGGAAGACTCGGTCGCGGACTCAGATGCAAACGACGTAGCAGGTTCGTCACTCGACGATGTAAGAGACGCGGTAGATGATTCCGCAGACGACTCGGATTCAGTTACCGTTTCAACCATAGAAGACTCACTCGTTGAATAAGTTGGGGGTTCGGTGGTAGAGTCAGTGGCCGATTCCGACGTTGTCTCGGTAGCTGATTCTAGGAACGTCTCGGTGGCGGGCGACGTAGGCTCAGTTTCCGGCTCCGTTGAAATCGTAGACTGTGCGTCCCAGGCCGTAGTGGATTCAGTGGTAAAAGTTGTGGCTGGTTCTAAGGGTGTCTCAGTGGATAATGTAGGCTCAGTTCCATATTCCGTTGACTGTATATTCGAAGAGGTAGCAGATTCAGTAGTAGAAGCTAAGGCTGATTCTTGGGACGTCTCGGTAGGAGATGGCACAGGTTCAGTTTCCGATTCCGTTGTCGTGGCAGACTGCGCATCCCAGCTTGTGTTGGATTCAGTGATAGTCTCGGTGGTTGCTTCTAGGGATGCCCCAGTGGCGGATGATGTAGGCTCGGTTTCCGATTCTGTTGAAGACCAGGTATTCCAATCGGTGGCGGATTCAGCAGTGGACTCGGAGACTGACGCAGACGTTGCGTCGGTGGTAGATTCAACAGCGGACTCGGTGATTGACACAGGCGTTGCGTCGGAGGTTGGTGTTATAGATCGAGCTTCTGATTCCGTAGACTCGAAAGACTGAGTATCTGACTCGGTGGAGGATTCGATGGCAGATTCGGTCGTCTCCGCTGACGGTGTTTGCGCAAGAGTCGAAGACGCGGAGAACTCGGATTTCGTACTGCTGGGCAAAGAGCTGCGTCTCGTAGATGAACGGGCATGGCACGACCTAGCCTTGGATTTGTACAAGTTAAGACTTGCAGTTCCGCCGCAAAGCTGTGATCCGTCACCCCCACAAGGAGAGTTGCATTCAAGCGCATTCGATGCCTCAGTTCCGCCGTGGAGAGAGGCCCCGCAATAGCCTAACAAAGGAGTTAGTTCTCGGTCATGATGATAATCTTGACTTGAGGAAGGGCACCTACATTCACTGCCATTAGCTACCCCAAAATAGCTGAACCCCCGGCAAAAGCGGGCACATGACTTTACCGTCATATTAGGTGAATCGAATCCATTATCGGAGAGGATATCTCTGCCAGCCCAGCATCCCTGGTGTACGAAAGATCGGACGGCTGGAACAACCGTGGGTACGTCGACCACCGCGACCACGGCATTAATGACACACGCCAGCGCCGTAAAGGCATACAGTCTACGGATCTGAAACTGCATCCCGACGGTGGCCAACCAAGTAGCTAAAATAGAAAGAAAATAACAAAAAGAGTGTGCTGAGAAGGCAGTTTTTTTTTTTTCTCTGAGAAGCAACTGCCTTCTTATTTGACGTCCGACAACCGCCTCGGGGCCGTTGTACGGAATATAGAAACGAGCGACTAAAGAAACGAGGGACGAAAAGGGAGCAGGGGGAAGAGAAAAGAAGAAGCAAAGAAGAACAGATACAGAGGTGGAACAGTAGAAGATTAAACCCCCTAGAACAAGTGACCAAGGCCACCAGGATTGAAGTGCATCAAGAGCAGATTATTCGCTTCCCTTGATCCCTTCTAAACTAGTAATACCCACATCCAGCTGGAGAAAATAGTCCGTACGACACATTTTGATACCACTTCTGGACAAACAAGAGTGACAAAACATATGAGGTACGCGTCGACGCCGTGAATCTTCTGCGGAAGGAGTCGGTGGAGGAAATCGAGAGCCAGTCGGAGGAATGCTTCTGGCTAGCGGTGGTCGTTGAACAAATAGTATGGCCTGGTTTGGCTAAGCTTTTTGGAGGATTCCAATAGTCAAACTTTGCAACAGGGGTAAACACCTCAAAATAGTGTATTCTCTGGGAGTACACGATACCAAGAGTGTATAGCAGCCGCCAGTAGGGCTGAAGTCTTCGATACGTTTCCTCAACAGCACACGCATTGAATGAGCTGTCCCTGATAAGGCGTCTGAAGGCATTGATTTTGTAATTGTCAGTTTTTTCTTGTAATAACCCGTTGGTCCTTGACTGATCAATGTTTAGGCCTATAGTGATGAAAGAGCCAAATAATGTTTACGCCAGAGGTTGTCCTCCCATTTTGAGATGTAGCTGTAGGCTGGGACGTCAATAATAGTCACACGAAGGACATATCTGAGTGTCTCTATGTTGCTGGTAGGGGACTCACAAAGGTGTCGTCAGTCTGTAGTGATGTAGGTAAATCTAGTGGCAAGGAAGCTAATCCCCAATGTGGGCACCTTTATTCTGCCAGGTGTGCAAGCACAAATAAGACCTCTCATTCAGACGATGATGCCAACTCGGAACAAGCCTCTCCATCTGAAGGAAGGACTTGCTGAAGTTGCCTCCACAGATAAGAACGTAGGCACGTGAATGAACAAACACTGTTGTAGCTTCCTTTAACTCAGGAAAGAGAAGAGAAGAGTTGATTTGCTCCTGCCTCATCTGGTAGTGTCTGAGGATACGAGCCATGGAAGCCCCGAGCTGCAGTGCTCCTGCCACTCTCGTCCTCCCAGCCCTCCTTCCGAATCGTGACCTGTTTACCAATCCATATCATATGCCTACGTCATGATTTAGTTTCGAAACACAACCCATGTCGAGACGATTCCCCCATCTTCATCCATTGAGGTTTCTTAACCCAGACCCAGATAACAACTCCGGTGCTCATATATATACGTCTTGGAGATGCCTCGCAAACAAATCGTACGGAAGAACGGGGACTCCTCGGAGCCCGAAGACCCGGAAGACATCATGTTGAATGCCCAGCACAAGATGACAGAGGTACTCTTGCACCATGAAGGGGACCGGTAGTCATCGGTGTGGGAGCTGACTTGATTGGTCCTAGCTGCGCCGCAACTTGAATAGACGCCAGAGAATCATGACCGAAAAGCACGCCAAAATCCAAGCAAAGGTCAAGGAGCGAATCGATTCTCGCCTAAAGGAGGACCAGCAGAAGATGTAAGTTGCCACCCGCACAGCTTAGCAGCATCCTCTAATGATAGTTTCCGTCGTTCAGCATTCGTTCTCGGGAGGACATGTTGATCAAGTGGCAGGAGGCTCTGATGGAAATGATGTCGATTGAGAGTCAGATCCGAGAGAAGGTTGACACCCTGCGCAAGGAGTGCATGAAGTTCGCCACGCTGCTAAAGGTGGTGATAGAGGGTAGGAAGGAGGATGCGGAGAATCTGGACCTCGCACAACTTCAACGAGCCATATACAACAGCCTCTAGGGTCTTTAAGCTCAGGGTATATGTCCTCGCTTTTCTTGTGTCTTTCCCGAGAGAATCGGGATGTTCGAGATAGAAGTAGGGTTGAGGCAATCGCGAATTTGAAAGTTGAGTGTTAATTGTTCGTCAAAGTCTATATCTCTATCGTGGAATTATAATACACGGCCGCCTATCGTCGCAAATCCTCCATATATACTCGTTCGTTTATACCTTGAACCCGAACGTTTCCATACAGGCTCGGTATTGTTGTATCGTCGACTGACAGTCCTCTTCGGGGTTCGCCGCCTTCGACATGAGCATGCATTCGTCTCGAACCGACTTCTCGTCCTTGCACACACAGCAGGGCTGATCCAATTGTTAGCTCCGCCTCGGCGTACGGCCGGGAGTGTTCTTGAAACAGCATACCTTGGGCTTCGAGGTGACATTCGCGTTCGGAGTCGCAACCGCCTGGATCGGCGCAGGAGCCGCAGGAGCTGTGGATCGCATGCTGTCAGAATCAAGCTCAGTGGCAGGAATTGGAGGGATGGATACCTAGAGTTGAAACTTGAGCACCCATATTGGTATATTTCCGAGAGGCAAATGAGTGATTTTGGAAGTTGAGGAGGTGGAAGCGTTTGTGAAGAAACCAATCGCCAGGATTTTATTTTTTTTCTTTGATCTCAAGATCATGCCATCAATTCAGTTGCGTGCTTTCGGTAATAATTCTAATCAATGGCGACGTGATTTCTAAGCTACACAGAATCACAGTATGAATTTATTTAACACTGTGATCTTACCCGAAATCTAGACTCCAGCGTCTCGAGTCTCGCGACATAAAGACTGCGCGCGCGACTAACTTTATCCAGGATTGGTCTAATACCTCTTCCATGCTCCATAATAATGCATTTACTTCCATAAGAATGCGGCAAATACCTCCCAAGCGCCAGGCAAGCATAAAAAATCACGAAAAAAACAAGGGAAGGGAAAAGGCAATAAAAGGCTCAACAAGCCGACACTGATGCACTGTGCCCATCCTCATAAACCAGTCGCATGACTGAAAACCTTTCCTGCCAGCTGGCTCAGGAGCCTCGTGCGGTCGTCTTGGGGAAGTTCCTGTTACGAATGTGAGTTATAGATCTGACAACTTCAACACAGTTAAAGAAGGGCAGAAATGAATAAGCATACCTGGAAGACGGCGTATACGCTCTTTCCCTTGGCGTCCCTCACAGCGCCTAGCCTGTTTCCTGCGACGGCACCAGCCACCATGCCCGGAACATTGGCGACAATGAAGCCCAGTGCCCCGCCGCTTACACCACCAATGATGCTCCAGAACGAGCGAGTGGGCGTTCCATTCTGATCGGCCATGCCCTCCTCGCGAAGCATCTCCTCGAACACATCACCGAACTGCTGGTCTTCGGCCTGCTGCCTGCCTGCGTTGTTTGCTTGACCCGTGAAAAAGCTCCATGCCCATGAGTATGCGTTCTGCGTGGTTCCTGCTCCTGCTCCTGCTCCTGCTCCTGCTCCTGCTCCTGCTCCTTCTCCGGGGCCAGCACCGGCGCCGGTAGAAGTGTCACCGTCTGTAGCACCGGTCTGATCAGTAGCAAAAGGATCTCCACCCGCAGTGCTAGAGGGGAAACGTCGGCGCTGTCTGTCGTATTCTTGTCGGCGAGTGGGGTCACATAGGGTGTAGTACGCATCGTTAACGAGCTGGAATTTGCGAGTGCGGGCCTGTCGTTCTGGACTGCCATCGGGGACTCGGTCCGGATGTGACTTTAAGGCAGCTCTATGTCGAGGGACTTAAGTTAGTTCTTTGTTGCGGGGAAGAGGAAGCAGGGCAGCGAACAAGGGCTGAGCCGCACCGTTTATATGCATCTCGAATTTGCTGCGCTGAGGCGGTCTCTGGGATCTCAAGAATCGCATCTGCTACGAGTTAGACACGGGCATCTCTTTCGAAGCTCTGTGGATTGGAGCAGCTTACAGTAGTTTGGGGGTGCCTGTGTAGCCATTTCTTGAGAGTCGAGCCTGGTGAGGTTCCGCTCTTGAGGACAAGATTTCAAGTTTGACGGTTTAATTAACAGTCCTAGGACCCAACTTTTCAGGCAAAATATTTGACTACGCATGCAAAAAGGTTACGTTTGCGCCTCCGTAGTTGACACCTTTAGCAACTTGAGGTCACGACGGCGCTCTCTATGTGGATGCCTGGAGGGGTGATGTCATTGGATCGAAACCATGACCACACCACATTGCACACGCAGTCACTCGCTACAGGTTATTTCGAGGTTGCTCTAAAAAAGGCGTGGCTAATGTTGCCTGGGCGGAGGCGCCACACGTGGCTCACGCCCGGTGGTCACAGACCGAGTCTCTCAAGAAGGGTTTCCACGGACTGTCTCCTGCCTCCGACCCTGAGAGGAGTCTCCACTGCCCTCTCACACTAAATCATCAAATGACAAGCGTCTTTGACGCATTTGAAGCCCAAGTTGTGTCCGAATCGGCTCTCCATCAACAGCTGCTGTTACAAATCGTTGGCAACTCATTTTCTTGTTGAAACGTGGGCCCAGTTTTCAGACATAGAACCCATTCATGGTCCCCGCCCCTTCTAGACTTGGCGGAGAAGGCAGAAAAGGCATTGAGCTCACCATTTAAGGACGGACACCTTCCAAGTAACACTACTTCGACGTATTCGCACTTTATCAAAATTTGAAGTAATACACGTATGAGTTGAAAGTTCCTCGAAATTTGGGTATCTCATTGATCACCACTCGTACTTCGTAGATTGCTCTCTCGCACAGACGGAACTGCTACAGTGATGGATCATGGACGATGGGAGTTGAGGGTCTCGACGACGATCTTGATTTCCTGGATTTTTCAACATTGAGGCTCAGGGGAGCAGCGCATCACGAACGATTAATATGGGGGTGTGCATCGAGGAAATGCTTTGCACCACTTTGATTTCGGTCCTGTCCTTGGAGATGTCCACATTCTCCTCCCACGATCCCCCACTGAAGGAACATTGAAGTGCCTCGCCCTGGGCCTTCCCCACTGCACTAACTCAGAAACTCCCGATGCGCATGCAGGGATGGTGCGTGCAACCAGCTCAATTTCAAGATGGCGATGTAGCGTGACAGGAACAAAAAGGGTCGCATGGGATGGCAAAAGAAACTTTGATACAAGCTCCTTGTCTTGACTAGAATTTTCCCGTTACAGCCGGGGAAACCCAAACGTCACAGCAAGGGGGCTGTATGTTAGTGAATCCCCGCGTTTAACTATGTGTTGCACTAACACCACCGCAGTCGACCGCCCCAGTCGCTTAAATGCAAAGCCCAGCCGGAAGGTTTGATCTGCTGCAAGCCTTTGTCTCAGAGTGCAGAGGAACCGCACCTCGAATGACTTCGCACGTTCAGAACCACGGCTGTCAGATCTCGTTGCCCTGTCTTCACCTCCTGCTGCCGGTTAATAGACGGTGATAATTGACTTGCTACAAAGTCGCACATTAAGCGACCCCCTGCTGCCTTGGTCGTCCGCTCGTCCCGTGTTAAGATCGCACGGCTGGCGCCCATCCTGTGCCTATTCTGGGCTCAGATCTCGTGGTGTTAGCGGTGTGGTCAGCAGTGCACCGCGACGATGCTCTGCCGGCGTCGTTTCTACCACGCCCTCCATGATCTTCGGCGCACCGCCATGGTGCATGACCTGTTGATGGAGCATCAACCGGGCTTGCCTAGACCTGAGGAGATCGAGTCTACCATCACCTCATGAGCCTTCCCTGGTGTTTCGACACATCCCGCCATGTCTCTTGAGTGGCTGGAAGAGTTGAGGAATGTTTCTTGTTCCTGACAACACCTTCCCCTGGTCGAAGTCAGGAGAAGCCTTCTCTCTTGGCGTGTCCAAGTCAAAGGTTCCCTGCTCCATACCCGTCACGTAGTGCTACGACTCTGTACCCTTGACCTGGGCTTGACGTCTCAGACCGACTCTGTCGCGGATCTCTGCGTCCATCAAGCAGCTCATATATCTCATCCCAACTTCCCGGGTTCTGTCCGGGCCTCTGTCTATGCCCCCTTTCCCTCCATTCTCTTCCACCTTCCTTCTGGTCTTCGCCTTTGCCCTTCTTTTCTTCCGTCCTAGTGAAGTTTCTTTCTTCTTTGCCTTTTTTCCTTTCGCCTTTAGTCTATTCGACGACTGCCAGCCAGTCTTTCGCTTCACCATCGACATTCCTTTACACTCACACTCAGGTCTGGACTACCTCGAGTATCGGACACCATTGACCATAATTTGACTATTTTCCACTTCGCTTCTTCGTGGCAGCTTGCTGTCCTTCTGTTTATCCTTTTGCGTCGACCTTCACATTCATTCCGGACCGTTTCGATCTTTCAAAATGAAGACTTCCCAGACTCTCGCGCTGCTTTCCAGCATCGCCCTTGGCAGTGCAGACTTCTTGGCTCCTGCTCGTGGGCAGACTTTGGAGGTTGATGAGGAGTTTACCGCTCGCTGGGAAACCGACGGTCTAGTAGAGCCCATCGACATTAGTCTCGTCCCCGTTGGAAACGAGAATGCTGCCCAGCAGGTAGCCGGTAAGTAATATTAAAAGACGTATAGTGAGATGGTGGGACCAAGACCGGAATCACCACTAACAATTATCATAAGCTGGCATCGACAACTCCGGCTCGGTTGCCTTCACCCCTGATGCTTCTCTCGGCCAGTTTGACCAGTTCGAACTCGTCCTCACCGACTCCGACGACAACACTGTCACGTCCGACGCCTTCAGCATTGATAGTGGCAATGGGGGTGCCCAGGCAGCTTCTAACAGGCAGGGTGGAAATGGCCGTGTCTCCGCCAACTTGGCCGGAAACCGTGGTAACCAGCGCCAGCAGGCTTCCAACGACGACGTGGAGGATGACGGCGAAGACTCTGATGTTTCTGGACGTGTCTCCGCTGCTGTTGAACCTCCCGAGGCCAACGGCCAAACGCAGAGGGGTGCTGGTGGTAACAACCAGGCCGCCACGGGTACTACTGGCGCCGGCAACAATGCCGCCGGTGGAAATCCTGGAAGCTTCATTCCCCTAAGCGGCAACCAACTCACCATCACGCCCACATTTGCCAGTGCCCAACAAGCCAACTTCATTACCGACGCCGCCCAGATTGCGACGAACGAGGGCGTAGTTCCCAACGTTGGCGTGATCAATGGCCAGGCGTCGCAAGCCACCGCTGATGTCAACATCCAGACTGTTCCCGTCGAGACGAGTGCCGCCGCGGTTGACGGTGGTGTTCAACTCTCCCCAGTAGCGACGCCATCGGCTGCTGTCATCGACCCCGTATGCCTGCTCCCCCTTCCCTTTACCCCCTCTCTCCCCTATTGGACTCGTGCTAACATGCAACTTAACAGGCTGCTGCTGCCTCTAGCCAAGCCGGCCTCATTGTTGATGGCGGTGTTGCTCAAACCGGCGCCCTCTCTCTCAACCCCGTGGCCTCGGCCGCCGCTGGTGCTCAAGCCGGATTCAGTGTCATCAACGCCGGCGCTGCCGCTACGGCTGTTGCCTCGGTTGGCCCCGTTGCTTCTATTGATGCCAGCGCCATTGCTGCGGACCCCAGCGCCGCGGCCGGTGTTTCGGCCGAGGTTATTGGAGGAGCCGCAGCGATCCCTGGCGCCGCTACTGGTGTCCTTGGAGACACCTCTATCGCCGGTGCTACCGACACGGCCGCCTTTGCAGCCGATTCCGTTGCCCCCATTGCCACCCCGGGTGTTTTCCCGAGTGTTGGCATTGGCGCTCCCGGCGCTATTGGCGGTACTGAGTTGACTGTTAGCCCCACCATCATCCCCGGTGGCCAGTTCACCAACACCCTCCCCGCCGTCCCTACTGGATCGATCCCTGCACCCATCATCAACCCCAGTGGTGTTGTTGGCGGTATTGGTACTGGCGTTGTTGGCGGCATCGGCACTGGTGTTGTCGGCGGCATTGGTACCGGCGTCAACTCCTTCGCGACCAACGTTATCAACACTGCTAGCGGCCTCGTCTTCTCTAGTATCAATGTCGGCGCCTCTGCCACGGGCGTCAACGCTCAGGCTACTGGCGTCACCGTCGCTGCTGCCCCCGGCCTTTCCGCACGCGGCGCTCTCGTGGGAGGCATTGCCGCATTGGTGGCTCTCTGGGTCATGTAAGCTGGGTGATGAACCGCAAACTATTTCACCATTAAGGATCCTTCACTGGTCAACTATAGGCAAGGCAATGCGATCTTGCGCTCACCGGGTAGGAAAATGAGAAATCAAAACGCAGAATAACAGCAGAAACAGAGTGCCATTACTTTATAAACGGGACGATGCTTCGTCTGGCTTTCTTTTTCTTTTTCGCTTTGGAAATTTTTGTTGCTGGAGAAGACAACGGTTTCCAGTGTTGTAAGTTTCGTCCTTATTTCAAGAGGGAAGAGAACATAGCAAAATTGGAACGACATTCCCGCTCGGGTCAAACAGCATCTCGGAGGTTTCGACAAGATCATTATTTCACGGCCTAACTGGTTTCGGGACGTGAACAAACAGTTCAGAGGACTGCATCATTTTTCGTTCTTTTTTTATCTCTCTTTTTGCTGTCTTATATATATATATAATTCTTAACCTTCCCTCCTTCCTGTCACCCTGTTTTCTCCTCTTATTGGTGGTATCGTTCTTTCCTTCTTCTCTCGACTACATGATATCTACATGGTATTAGTAGAATAGACTACTGGCTAGGCAAAGAAAACAAGAAAGACTACTTGACGGACTTGAGACGAAGCACCTCATCGTGCCATTGGCTTTAGCATCTTTGAACGTGATGGGATACACCCTCCTGCGTCCGCTTCCTACTTTCAAGTTCTAGAAGCATACGGAACCCTCCAACCTTGCCTAGTTCGCGCCTCCGTTTGATCTTCTGAAGCCACCTCCCCTTGACACGCGTCCCAATGATCAACTATAGTGCTCAGCCACCACGGCTTTCGATTTCTCTTACCAAGTTATCTCCATTCCGGTGTTCGATGAGCACCTTCTTAATCATGTCGTGCGGGAGTCTATTGGAGCTACTTCCGATTCAGATCCGTTGCTATCGTTGTATCAGTAAACAAGGGAGGATGACGAGTTACCTGTCCTTGTTCTTTAAGAGAACTAGCGTTATTTGATAAGGAATAGAATATATAATAATAATATTAATACATACCGAAGAAAAAAGTGCCATCCTGTTCTTTTCACCCATACAAGGACTTACACACACCCCCTTCCAACCCCTTCCCGGCCCGTTTCGGAAAGACATCGTCCGCTTTAGGACTCTATAACAACCTTGTATTAGTGTCCTCTTCTATTCCTGCCCCTGGATGTAACTAATGGGATGGAAGAGAAAAATAAAAGAATTGTGTCTTACTAGGAATCGCCATCAATAACTGGCATCCAAGACACACGTAGCCAATATTCTATTACTTTATGACGCAGCCGGGAACCTTTGCTGCTAGGGGGCTATTTTCCACTCAACCCTCAAGATATTAGATATTGTACTTCGATAGACCTTCCGTTGCCGACCGCAGAGAGAAACGTGACGGACAAAAGTGCCGTATGTGGGAGGAGATCCCCTCGAAGATACACAACGGCTATACGGCCATGAGAATAGAAAAACGAAAACCTGTTTCTCCTCGTTTCATTTTTCAGTTAGCAAATGGCCGGACTGCTCCACAATTTTGAGCCTTCAAATCGGGGCACCAGGAAGTCTGCCTTAGACAAGTATGGGTTCTCTAGTGAGGTGGAAACTGGGAGTTATGAAAGCGTCTATCAATACATTCGATCGAGAAAGGCAAAAAGCTATTTCAAAGCCACGAGTAGTCCAAATTGGAATACCAGGATACCGGCTGTTCCAGTAAGAACAGAAAATGCGGTGTCATACCATCATATACAACAGATTCCTAAGCATAAACGCCAAAATAACGCCAAACCCTCTCGCCTCCTCTCAGAGCTCCTCGTCAACTTCGCTTGGATGAGAAAACTCCAATCTCCTCGACTTGAGCCATCTCTTTTTTGAGGAACAAAGGAAACATGTGAAGAAGTAGAGGGATTGTACAAAGGTACCTCCGATTGTGTTAGCCTTGTTCGCCGAGTCGATGAAGACTCAGCAGGCCAGAGCACAAAGGTCTATATACAAGAATGAAACGGGATATTTCTTTTCAGTTAAAAACCGAATTCCCTTGCAAAATATTGGCAGGAAGGAAGCGAATGACGCAAGTCGGATATCAAAGAAAGAAAGAATAGAGTAGAGTAGCACAGTAATATCGTCAAATCACTGCTTTGGTCGTCGAGTTCGTTGGAATCAATGGAGTCATGGCGTCGTCTCTCACTCCATGCCATTCCTAACGTTGTCGTAAACACTGATAGGATAAGACAGGAGATTTTGACTTCCGTCAAGGCTAATCATGGTGTTAGCCAGGGTCGTAATCAAGCTATCGCCCCCCTTCCGGTCACCGCTAGCTTCCCAGAAAACAGCTCCTCCCAGGCCTCGGTCGATTAGCCATTCCGCTTTGCGCGTAGTACTCGTTACGGTGTCGTAAGTTACAAGCTCCTGGCTAGCTGCGTCGTAGCTGTAAGAGGCTTCGACAACATTGTCCCAAACTTCCTCAGCGCCAGGGCGTGGCAAGTCCTTATAAAGCCAGATACCGTTTTCGATGGACCCGGCTCCAATTCCGTTGTAAGGAAGGCCCATGCCTTGCGTGTTCATAAACGAGCGGCCATAGAGTGGTACGCCCATTACGAGTTTTCCAGCGTTAATTCCGCGCTGGAGATAGGCATTGACTGCAGTCTCGGTGTTGAACTTGGTAGCAGCGGCGTTGCTCGGGTCTGGGTATATGTTGGCCTGGTGTCCCGTGGTTGAGTCCCAGGCCCCGGCATAGTCGTAGGCCATTAAATGCCAAGCGTCAAGCAGCGGGTCCATATCTTCGAGGAGCATAGTATTATAATTTTGTGCACCGGCGGGGCTGGCCACAGTCATGGTGAAGTGATATCCGGGAGCATGCTCAGCAGCATACGCATCAAGCAGCTCACGACAGGCCCTTAAAAGGTCGACTAGGTTCTGCGCCTCAGCTGCATTCTGGGGGTATTCCCAATCAATATCAAGGCCATCGAAGCCCCAGTCGGCAACGAGTTTGACAGCACTAGAGGCGAATTTGCGTCGTCCTTCCTCGGTCGCGGCAATGGGCGCAAACTTGGGCGAGTAGGTCCACCCTCCGATTGAGAGAAGTACCTTCAGATTTCGGTGCTTCTTCTTGTGTAAGAAGAGCTGTTTGACGCAGCCGTAAACATTGTTTCCAACGTCTTCCCAGGAGTCCGTATCGTAACGCTTGTCAGTGTCGGCCCATGGGTCAGAAGATATTCTAGAGAATCCCATTTGCTGTTAGCCATGTTTGGATTCGCCCATGGTCATCTCTCATGCAATTACGCCATCTATATGGTACTTACACCGTACCATCCGCTGCAATATCCGCGAAGGCGTAGAGAACATGAGTAATTTCACCAGCAGGAATATCTTGAGGCTGGAAGTTGGCTCCGTAGATACCCCTATTGGAGTTCGAGGTTAGTAGAGAGCTAAGAATAGGGCAATAGCCGGGTCACCTTACCAGTTGGTAAAGTACAGCGCATTCTTGTACGTGCCGGTAACAGCTTTCGAGGCTGTCTTCAACATCCCAGAATCCCGTGGCCCTAAAGCCTCTGCCGTAGAGTTCTTGGAGACATTAGGGGCTGTGAAGGAAGTCGGCGTCGCGACAGCACCACATCCCAGTACCAAGGCGACCCATGCCCACGAAACCTTCATGATTAGCCGCTAGGTATGAGAGGGAGGTTTCCGTGTACATGTATGCCTCCTTCCGTCGGATTGATATCTGGGACTTCAATGATCCTTGACTGGCAATGAGCTGAGTCGACTACCACGTGGTTCGGATGATTGTCGATGGAATGAGGGAATGTATAATGTTGGTAGTCCGGCTCACCAACCGACGTCTAGCTCCAAGTTGTTTAAGGAAAGTCGTGGATGGATAAATAGATGTCAAGGAAAGAAAGGGAATGGCGACATAAGAGAAAATGGGCACAAAGCGCACACACGACAGAAGAGGACTAGAAAGAAGTGCCGCTCTCACGAACCCAATTCTCGTATGTAGAAAGGGGAATGAGAGGGATGTGATATAGAGAGGTAGAACAGCATACTTAAGAGTAAAGAATAGCAAATAGGGGCGGGGACAAGACACGGCATTAGACAAGTTACTAGGTGCCTACCATTGTGGAAAGCTCTTGCGAAGACAGATGAATTTGAAGCTACATACTGGGAGGTAATTCGTATGTCTTTAGCCAAATTCATAGAAACCCGGACAAGGGGGGTGTGTTGAGATAGGTTCCTGCGTTTCTGGAAACAAACGTAGATCTGTGTTCGACTTACACCAAAGACGTCGAGTCAAGCGTACCCCACCCACTCTTTCCGGCATTTGGCTATATCTGGCTCAAAGGCAGACACTCGTCTTTTCCAATTTGGTCAAACATTCTATTGGGGCCCAGGCACTTTCAAATCACAAGAAATATCTGGGCAAGGGGAGCTGGAATAAACCCCGAGCCGGCATGGCACCTCGAGCCAAGGGGGCCCGTTCAAATGCAGCCCCTCCCGACATAACAGCGGCAGGACGGAATCCATATTGCAAATATCAACAGATGCCCCCTTTTGAGAATCCCACTGCGGAAGGCGTGGCGGCGGTCGATTATGCTAGGAGCCCGAACATTGTAAAACCCCGGCCACGCTGCTGCTGGGTGGTTAAGTGGTGGAAATAGAAGTGCCAGGAATAACATCGCGACCGACATTCAGTGAGAAAAATGGCACACGCGAGGCGACATTTCTCTTCGACTAAGATGAGCTCACCGGATTACAAAAGGCTCGAATGAAGAGGGGGAAAAAGTTTGTGGTAAATGATAATAGTAATAAATATTGTGGGCGTGAAGAATAATCCGGCCGGATGTATTGACAGATATTAAGTGGCAATATCAACGGGCAAGCGTGTAGAGGGTGTCGAATTATATCACCACCACGATAATTTTTGCCCCCCTCGAGACCTTGAGATGAAGGAAACACTGACCGTCGTTCAAACTGCTGCAAGAGCGGGTCTTTTCCGAGAAAATTGTCGAGTACGCTTCCCTGGAAGCCGTTCATGAACGAGACGAAGTTCGCAGTCGGGCCCTTTCGTGTCGTTTTCTTGCCCACCTCCCAGACTCGGTGGTTCAAGTGGTGTGTGGCCGTTTGCGATTGCACTAGTTCTACCCAATGCGCTAGAATAATCCATTGGTGATGATGTAATTACCATGGGCGTGGTCTGGGCAATGATGAAAAGGAAGTGCAAGAGGAGGAGAGCGGGATTGATGGCAAGCGCGGCAGGTCGGTCTCCTTAGCTCGGGCTATTGCAAGTCTGTAAGTCTGCTGTCTCGCCTAGCATGCCGCCGATCTGCTCGTTCCAAGTGGTCTGGTGCTGGTCATGAGAACAGCAGCTAACGCGCTGTGCTGATTTGGAGAGTAGATATCGAGTTGAGTGTGGCAATTAGAGCCTGAGTACAAAAGTCCATTGTGCCTTCCTACCGGACAATATTATCCATGGATTGTTATCGATATGGTACATTAGTGTAGGATATCGCAGGATATGGCAGGAGCCCCTCCACATTTCAAGACTGTACCTGTGCAGTGTACCGAGGTACATGCAGTTAAAGAAATCGCGAAGCGAGGTCGACCCGATGCACAGAGGCCAGAGCGGCGCAGATTTCATATCGGACGAAGTTTAGCCAATGCTTCATGTATACGCGACTTGCATATAATCACAGCCCTTTGGAAATGGCGACTCATGTAGTGTACATTGAAGATTTTCACGTGTTCTCCTAATCTCTCATCTCGCTACAATTGGATATTGAGGAAGGTGAGCTTTCCATGAGCGCCATCACTGTTCAAAACGGCCACGAATATACATTGATCTCCTCAACCCTTCCCCCAAAAACCCAGAGCCAAGCTCCTTGGGAATCGCAGAATAGAGACACATGATGTAAGTTTACAATTGTAGGAATGTGCAACAAGATTTAATGCTCGGCATGGTGTGTAAATGCGGATACAATCATTCATTTGATAATTACATAAAATTACACGACATGTACATCTGCATGCCCTCCATAACAGTGCTCTTCATATCAACTTAACCC
Source organism: Scedosporium aurantiacum (assembly GCA_000812075.1). Taxonomy (NCBI): domain Eukaryota; kingdom Fungi; phylum Ascomycota; class Sordariomycetes; order Microascales; family Microascaceae; genus Scedosporium; species Scedosporium aurantiacum. The sequence continues at coordinate 53,527 of JUDQ01000087.1, forward strand.
GAGGTCTCAACTTCCATGCTTTAGAAAATCCATCCTTCAAACATCAAGTATCCCGCAGACGTGAAAGGGTTCAAGATAGGACCCGTCACCGGTAACGCCAGACGCCCTCCAATGCCAGACTTCATCCAACATCCCCATCGCAGTTTACACGTTACTCGGTCCTCCGACTTCTCCCCTCCATCGGCCGACCCTTCAAGCTCTCAATCAAGTCCTTCAGTTCTTCGACTTCTCCGTTGGCTTCTCCGTGGTGGTCTTCGCCGTCGCCTTGGCCTTTCCCGACCTGGTCACCATTGGTCTAATCCAATCAGTCAGCCTCTTGCCAAATAGAAACCCTAAATAGAAACAAGATAAAAAGAATTAGACTTACACTGCAGCCGTCACGCTCTTCTTTTCATGTCCATGAGATGTAGGAGCGTGACACTTATCGCATTCATCCGTCGGCGCCCTTTCCACCGCCGTCATCATCACCGGCAACAATGAAAACACGGCCAGTGATGCGGCCCAAGCCCACCTAGCCTCCGGCTCCGACTCCAAGATCCATCCGCCGTAACCGTGCTTGTAAAGCAGGAAGCCCAGAAGGGTTTCCGCAAGGAACATGAAGACCCCCGCGACAAGCCCGATGGCCAGCCTGAACCCCTTCACGCGCGGCACTTCAAAATAGACAATGGAGAACCGCGCCCAGATAGCCATTAGTAGGAGGTGTAGGCCCAGGACGAGCAGTTCCGACTGCGACATCGAGATGTAGAAGAGGGTCGCGGGTAGGAAGCGGTCGGCAAAGGTATAGGTAAGGAGGGCACCGCTTGTAAAGGTGAGGAGGAAATAGATGAACGCTATCCGCACGATGAAGAATGCCAGGGCAATGTCCCAAAGCAATTCTATCACGGATTCGCTGGTCTCGAATAATACTAACCCCATGGTTGTGGTAGGTTGTTCGGTGTTGGTATTGGTTCGTATAACGATTGATGGGGTCGTGTAAGTGAAGATGTGTAATGTCTTCGGAGTGTTTTCTTTCGAGGTATGAGATATTTCAATTGATATTTGTTTCTTATGGATGTGCTAGAAAATAATTCCTCCATTTCGAAAGAGAGGATGGGTGGTATTTGTATGCCTTCCTTTGCTTTCGCAAAGGTGACTGGCGGGGCAGGTGATGTTGATGATCGAAGCTGCGTCATGATCAAGCTCAGCATCATATGGTGTGATGTCTTGCCTGATAGGGCGATGCGGGGACGGAAGGCGCCTGTTCCCACTGTCCGGAGCCGTCGGTAGCACACCCCGTGCATTGAAGCCTGCATGCCTCGGCGTAGCACCACCACATCTGGATACGATAAAATCAAGTGCCCATTGCGACCTTACGAGTAGCGCATAATATGGAAGCTGGAAGAAATTAGGCGTAGGAATTTTTGGTGGATTATACGGAACACCCCTGTCCTACTTGTCAGCCAAGACATCGCCTGCTCCGTGACGTCAGTGACAGAAGCCTAGGCTGGTCAGTCTCTTCTAAACTACACTAGTTAGAGCTGTTTATCCTGTGCATTGGCTCGTGCCATCATGTCATTGATTGTTTACTTCATTCCACATCAATTGATTCTAGTTTATATGTGTAGACTACCCAGTTCTCCGTGATTTATGCATGAATCGAACCCAAAACAACACGCTTAGATGGAAGTCTTCTCCAACTTCTCTGCCAGCTTTTCTACCTCCTTGTCCTTGACCTGCACCGTCGGTTCTTCCTGCGCCTCTTCGGCCTCCTTGATGAGCTTCTCGGCAAGTTCCTCCGGCTCGACTTCCTCCTCTTCCTCTTCCTCCTCCTCTTCCTCCTCCGACTCGTCATCGAGCTCGTCCAGCTCGTCCAGGCCCCAGTCATCCTCCAGGATAATATCCCCTCCAAACTTCTCCTTGCGGTCATCAAGAAGCTCCCTCAGCAAAATGATAGCGGGGTCCTCCTCGGCGAATTTATTTCCGTTAAGTTCGAGCCTCTTGAGAGCCGGTAGGAATTCATCGGCAGCCTCAGAGAGGCTCTTGACGCCGTGTGTGGTAATGTCGTTGTACTGGAGTCGTAGAATCTCCAGCTTCTTGTTCTGTCCCTTGGCAAGCGCCTTGCTCAACAAAATTCCACCCTTGCCGGTGAGAAGGCAGTCGCCGACACCAAGTTCCTTCAGCTCGACCCATCCGGGGATCGCCTTGGCAAGTGCCTTGGCGCCGCTGAGTGTGAAAGTGTTGTCTTGAAGGTTGAGGACTTCGAGGTCGGCGGCCTTGTTGAGGCCTTCCGAGAGAAGGTGGGATATGCCTTCTGGTCGGATGCCGTTCTGTACCATCTTAACCAACTTTACCTTGTTATGCAGGCTGAAGGCCTTGGCCCACGCAGTCATGGACCCGTTCTCGAGACGATTACGGCCGCAGATGATGGTTTCGAGATCAGGGACCTCCTGGCCAGCCTTCCTGGCCTCCTCCTTCTTTTTGTGGAGCTCGGATAGGGAATCGGCAATAAGGATACCGCAGTGAGGGCCCAAGCCGTTGTTATTGAGGTAGAGATGTTGGAGGGGGACGTGCGCGGCGAGGAAAGCGACGAGAGGCGCGTGGGTATTGATGCCGAAGGCATTGTCGCTAAGGTCGATGGTATGAAGGCTAGGGAGATTGAGAATAGATGTAAGGAGGTTGGATAGCGCTTCGGGGATCTCGTTGAGAAGACGACCCGTGAAGATATCGGCAAAGTTCGCGATCTAAATAAGTACGAAATCGATGGTTAGAGAAAGGTGCATAAAAATTGCGATACGCGGTGGCAAACGAAGAGACCGGACATACCTTCAGGTTCTTTTTGGTAGACAAGACCTCGCCGAGAAGTTTGCAGGCTCCGATACCTAGAGTATTTCCCAAGATTCTGACCTCTTCTACGTCTTCCATCTCGCGCAGCTCCTTAATATGAGACTCAAGGTCTTCTGCGGTGTCGAGCTTCAACCCCTTCCCCTCTAGGGTAAAGACCTTCTTCTCCGAAGGAGCCATGTTGTGGCGATTTTATCAATGAAAAAATATTATTCAAGAGGACGCTCTCGTCGCAGAGAATACCAGGTTCTGAAAAATATTAGATGAGGAAAGGGTAAAGGTGAGGAAAACGGAATGCGATCGAACTTGAAAGTTGTCTGAAGGAGGAAAAGGTGGGTTGGCGGGGCTGCGATGGTAAACAAATCTCGAAGTCAAACAGGCGGGGTTATTTTCTGAGCGTGCCTGGCGTGCAGGGTCTTTTTCGCTTTGCTTTTTTAACTGAGCCACACTACGAAGTAATTATTGCCTCTTAAATTCGTTGGGTGTGGCTTGAATACATTGCTGTGGCGTCAACGAGACATCACGCAACGACTGCAAAGCATCACAAATCCGGATGTCACCGAGACATCAATCGAGAGTCTCCCTCCTGAGAAATAACCACGTGACTCAGTATAGACTCCTTCCTCCAATTGCTTGAAGCGTGGCTCGTGCGAAATCGCGTCGACTTCCAGGCCAGATTCTAGTGATACGATTCAGAGCCCATAGTTGTTGAGGCAGCTCGAATTTTACAACGTCTTTGGATACTTCCAGCATTGCACCTGCAACCGTACACATGCGCAACAGAGAATAAAAATTAATCAAATATCCATCAATCCTCTTCCAAGAACGACCCTTAGATACCAAATCCGATACATTTTCGAAAGCCATTTCGCAACAGTAATATATAAAACGAACAAAAGCGAACCTAGCATTCCATTCCAGAGCCCTCCTGGTCTTCCCTTTATTCTCCAACAATGGCGGCGCCTAAGAGATCGCTAGGCAGAAAATCCTCGCCTCGCGGCGACGAAACCCCAGATTCCCCTCTGTCATCCGTAGCAGCGTCATCCGAGCCTTCAGACGACGAGGCTGGCGACGAAGCTGAAGAGACCGAATCTCGCCCTTCGAAACGCCAAAAGTTTACCGAAGGAGCCGCCACGCCAACTGCTGTAGCCGCCCCCGAAATTGACGCCGCTCCCGAACTAGACGGAATGTCGGACGTATCCGAGGATACGGATGGCGACGTGCCTAGCTCGCCGACAAACGCCCGATATGAGGAGGAGGACTTCCAGGAGCAGGTGTCGGCTTGCGCTTGGGACGGATGCGATGCTGGTGATCTGGGAAACATGGATAACCTCGTTGAGCATATCCACAATGAGCACATTGAGAGCCGACAAAAGAAGTATACGTGCGAGTGGATCGGCTGTTCGCGAAAGAGCATGGCGCATGCCAGCGGCTATGCGTTAAAGGCACATATGCGGAGTCATACTCGGGAGAAGCCCTTCTATTGCTACCTTCCTGGTAAGATTTTAGTTTTCTTTTCTTTGCCCCTCTTTTCCTTCCTCTCTTCTCCCATGTCGCCTATCCGCCAGTTCGCTAACTTTTGACAAACAATGCAGAATGCGACAGAGCATTTACCAGATCCGACGCGCTTGCCAAGCACATGCGCACTGTCCACGAAACCGAAGCCCTGCGACCATCCGATCCGATTCCAAAATCACAGCAAGGAGGTAGCGGTGGCAAATCCTCGAAGCTCAAGATTATCATCAAGACTCCTCAGTCGCATGCCACTGGCCAGGACGATTCGGTCGACGACGGTGCTGATGGCAACGATAGCGAGAAGGAACAATTTACTCCTCTACACGAGGATCTTTTCACAGAAAAGGAGCTCGGCTATCCGCTGAAGGAACTGCACGCGAGATGCAGGTATCAGGTCAAGCTTGCTGACGAGGAGAGTGAGCGGCTCGCGACGGATATTAAGAAAGAAGAGGAGGAGTATAGGAGGATGTGGAGGGAGAAGGAATTGCTCATCTCCCAGGTTCTACAGGGCGAAATGGACTGGCATGAACGTCGGGAGGCGATCAAATCCGGAGCTGTGAACATCAAGCTGGCTGGCGGACACGATGAGGATCCTGACGAGTCTCATGTTAATGGAGTTACCAACGGTGATGCAGCAGCCATCACCGTTGAGGAGTAGACTTCGCTTTCGAAGTTGCTTCGTGCTGTACTACAACGGCGGCTGCTAATCTACGACTTCGGGGGACGGGCTATCTGGGTACGCGGTCTTGTTTTCTCATGGCGTTTGGTTGGAATTCGTGTTTCCCCCCCTTGTTTGTTCCTCCTTTTTTATTTTATTTTCTCTCCTCGAGTGTCACCTGTATAGCATGGGGTGTGTATTATGTGCGAGGTGTTGTTAAACGGATTAGGGGCGTTGTCATTTCAGTCTCCGTGAGTATCTCAGTAATGGAATAGCCAAAAGGATTCTCATATAACCACCCCTCTTTATTCTATGACTTTTGCCTTCCAATTCAATACCATAGCCGATGATCTGCAATCCCGTTGTGGCAGTCCATCCTGCCATGATGGCAACACTTCATTTCATTCTAATTACCCTTCATCATTTTCTTCTTGTTCCTGTACGACTCCTTGTTCGTAAACGGGAACGAACTGGTGTCCTTGTCGAAGCCATATTTTTTGCTCCTGCGCGTAGTGTCCCCTGCAAAAAGCAATGAGAAGAGGCCAAATACAGCGAGAA
>JUDQ01000087.1:59564-104803 GCA_000812075.1 Scedosporium aurantiacum
TGCCTAGCCAGCCAAACGTGCCGTAGCAGTACGCAATGATGGACTGCAACCATGGGAACATTAGGTTAGCCAAAAGTTCGAAAGTCGAGTTTCGCGCTCGGCGACTTACATCCATTGCCACTGGGTTACGAAGTATATCTGGTGTCAATGAGCTGGGAAGCACAGTCTTTAATCTTCGATATGTGGTACAGATTTAAGGGCAAGTTGAAAAACAAGCTTATATTTCTGTGGCAATAGCCATTGGAGATATCATATATGTGAATGATCGAAGTTAGCTTTTCTCCGAAAGACGATGGGGAGCTTCCACGGGAGCAGCGATGCAAGCTGCTCAGCGCGCCACTCATCCTGATGTCATTCAGGGAGGTTCAATACTGAGCTCGGTTTAGCGCATATCACTCCAGACTTGCACGATTTTCAGCTTTACAGGGGGTTTAATGCAAAGCCGATGTCGCACCGCCAACAACACTAAAACAATTGAAAGAACAGCTTCCATTAGTAATCATGATCTGCAGAGTTGCATTGGACAAGGGTGCCCGTTATCGATAGGCGATAAGCTGCTAAACTTTACAAATAACTGCGTTTTTAGTGGGGGCGGCGACTTCCCACGCCACTTTAATAGAGTCACCATTTGACCTCGAGTACTTCGTGCTTCTCTCGACTTGATCGAAATGTAATTGATATCCTCGCCTCATAGCATAGGCGCGCTCTTTTCATGTTCTTGAGATCCCAGGGCATCATCAAGATTATTTTCCTCGAACTGTGACTAAATTCATACTCTATATTTGTCTACCTCAATCACCAATCGCGCAGATTACCCTCCAGCCTAGGCTTCGAGCCGACTCCTAGTCGCAAACTCCCCCCAGACGGAAATCTAACCCAGCACAGGAGGTTGTATTCACAACCTCACGCCCCCTCTCGGCGCCATGAGTGCCATCCTCTCCGCCGATACCCTAAACGATTTCATCGCCCCCTCCGTCGCCTGTATAAAGCCCATCGAGACCCTTCCCGCCGAACCAGAGAACCCCTCCCTCGAACACGAAGTCATCCTCGACGGCGCCTCGCGCCCAAAGGCCTCCGGCCCCGCCCAGATATCCCTCACAGACTGCCTCGCGTGCTCCGGATGCGTAACCTCCGCCGAAGCCGTCCTCATCAGCCTGCAGAGCCACTCCGAGGTCCTCAACACGCTCGATGCGGCCCCCGCGCTAAAGATTGACGGCGCGGCGCACGTGCAAGGTTTGGAAGACGATGGGGCGAGGATATTCGTCGCTAGTGTGGCGCCGCAGGTGCGCGCCAACCTGGCCGCCGCGTGCGGGAAGGGCGTGAGCGAGGCGACGGCCGGAAGGATGCTGGAGAGGCTTCTCACGGAACAGCTAGCACGGGGCGGAAAGTGGGGCAACTCCTTCACATGGGTCGTAGACACAAACGTCGCTCGGGAGGCCTGCCTTGTCCTCAGCGCCGACGAGGCTCTCGCGGCGGCGGGCTCTTCGGGAACGTCGAAACCGGTTCTCGCCTCGGCCTGCCCCGGATGGGTATGCTACGCCGAGAAGACGCACCCGTATGTCTTGCCGTACCTGTCGAAGGTCAAGTCTCCCCAGGCGCTCATGGGAACTCTCCTCAAGTCGGCGCTTAGCAAGAAATTGGGCGTGCCGCCTGGCCGGATATGGCATCTTGCCATCATGCCCTGTTTCGACAAGAAGCTCGAGGCTAGCAGGGAGGAGCTTACAGACCGGGTATGGGGAGAAGGGTGCCCGAGCTATAGCGTGAGGGATGTCGATTGCGTCATCACAAGTAAGGAGGTTCTCATGCTGGCGGAATCGAGGGGCTTGAATTTCTTCGACTTGGCTAGGGATGAAGCCATTGCCGCCCCTGCAACCCCTTTCCCAGATGCGACGCTCCAAAAGTTCCTCTTTCCTTCTCATCATCCTTACCGATCGCCGCGAGAAGCAGGCACCTCGGGCGGCTACCTACACTTCATTCTTGAGACGGTCGCCTCCAAGAACCCTGGCTCCCAAATACAAGGGGCGAGGGGGAGAAATGCCGACGTCATGGAATACACTGTCGTCTCCGCCACTGGGGAAGTAATCTTCAAAGCCGCCAGATTCTATGGCTTCCGGAACATCCAGAACCTAGTGCGCAAACTCAAGCCACCGAAGCCCTCTAGGATGCCTGGTGGGAAGCCTTTCGGCAGCGCCAGGAGACCAGCCGGCAAGCCTGGAACTCTCGACTACTCCTACGTCGAGGTGATGGCGTGTCCGGGCGGCTGTACCAATGGCGGTGGCCAGATCAAGGTCGATGATCTGATAATAATAGAGCGGACGGGGAAAGAGACAACAAAACCTGGCCCGCACGAGCAGAAAGAGTGGTTGGCCGTCATCGACGAGGCGTACTTCTCAGAGAATGAGGATGTGGGCGTGGATGTGGCGGACGGTCCTAACGGGACAGCTAGCCGAGTGGAGGAAGAAGGTTCCAATGGCAAGGTTGGTGGTGGTATTTCGACGTCTTATATTAAAGATACCCTGGAATATTGGTCGAGCATAACGGAGATAGATATGGATAGACTTGCCCTCACAAGCTTCCGTGAGGTGGTGAGCGACGTTGGCAAGACCAAGACTCAGATCGAGCGAGCCGCTCAGTTGGCGGGTAAGATAGGCGGCGGATGGTAACTGGATGGTCATCTTCTTCTTCTTTTGGGTCATTGGTAAAATTTTTTTCTTCATTGCATTCCTGGCAGCGTTAGACGGACTCCGAGAGCATTAGCATATATATAGAGAGAGACCGGTTTCATATCATGAGCCCCGCGCGCCTCTACGTGCAAATCCAAACCCCCCTCTCCCGGATCCGTCCGGTCCCCTAGGTTCTCTTACTGCTGCGATTTGGTTATAGTCTCTCGCACCGCCTTGGTTCACTTGTGGCCCTCGATCGGGTCTCTGAAGTAATGCACCCCCTGGTTTTGGCGTGTAGCCCGGGTCGTACAATTCCCGATTCCCAGATTGCGCCGGTCTCGCTGGGGAGCCTCCTCTCGAGTCACCGCTGTTCCTGCCCGACCCCGTCGCAGCTCCCGAGAAGCCCCTACCCCTACCACCTCTTCCCCTCCCTCTACCCCTGCTCAACCCTCTAGGTGAACCATTGTTGCCGTCGGTCCTTACCGCCGCCGCCCCCTGCTTCTGTTCCTCCGACACGGCTTCCTCACCGAATATGCGCCTCCGTGCCTCATCGTACGCCCTCTGCTTTTCCTCAAGAACCGACTTTCCTAAGGCCATGCGCTCCTCGGCCGTCATCCTGTCCTCCTTCTCCTCGGCTTCCTTGTCCTCCTGGTCGCCATTGTCGTCGAGAGGCCCGTTCGCGTTGGCGCCGGCAGGATCGCGCTTAGCGATGATGGGTTTCCGTGAGAGGACTTTTACTTGGGTCTTGTAGGCTGTAGCGAGCGGGACATTTGAGGTGGCCTCAAGGAAGTGAAAAGGTTCGGGGGATTCGCTGGAAGGAGGGCAAGGAATTGGGACAAACTAGTTAGATAGGGTGGAAGACTTGTGTGTATGTATGTGTGTGTGTGTGAGAGAGGGTGGGCAAGGAGGGGCTTAAAAAAGGGAGAAAAAAAACAAAGGAAATAAATGAAAAGGAGGGGAAATGAAGGAGAGAGAGTTGACCGTACGCTGATTCCCATAGTTTACGATTGGACTCGTGGTGAAGGGCGAGACGCTCGGATTTGCTTAATCGGACTGGTGGTTCTTGGGCTGCTTCTTTGGCAGCTTCCTCCTCGGCGCGATCGGCGAGGACTTCCCAGTCCTCATCATCCCAGGCGTTCGGGACGTGCTTCGCCTTCTTTGACATGGGGGTAAGATGGTGAGGATGAGGTATTGGTTAGGGGAGAGAGGAGAGACAAATGAGAGGCGGAGGGAAAGGCGATTGGATCAGTATCTATACAATAGCTTCATTCCATAAAGTGCTCTGCTCTGGTGAGATGTTCATGGATGGAAAATAATGCACCTGAGGCGATTCATGTCAATAAGTTTTTGGTGGGGTTGCTTCAGTCAATCAATTCAAATTCACATTAAAAATTGAATTCAGCGGTTCAAGAGGGACCAGTGCAGGGCGCTAAACAGCGCTAAACAGCCAAAGAGCTAAAGAGCTTGCTGGATCATCAATGCAGTGGTACATCAAATGTATACGAAGTACTATCAGCATCAATGATCAGAGCACGTCTCGGATAACAACCGTGCTGCCTGGCCACAAGGCCACAACATTGATCAGCACAACCAGCCAGGCCAGGACCAGCCAGCCCTCCACTGGTCACAACATCAAGTCAACCTTAACTCAGCCAGCTTGACCCTCTCCAGCCCCGCACCCCCCCTCTGATCAATAACAATCGGCTTCTTGATAACTGAAGTTTAGCCCGGTCGAGGTCGAGCACTTGTCATCATTACAGAAGAGGCCTGGAACTAGCATCTGGTACCACCACTCTCGCAACACAACCAGAGACGCTCTTCACCTCTTCCACCTCTTCAGAAGAAAAACCGCCCAAACGAACACAAGACAAGGGGAAACCGGCAAAGAAGAGACCATGGCAGACCGCCGTCGACTCCGCATACCCATCGACAAGGCCGCCCTGGAAAAGGATGGCCTGGATGACAAGCATGGACCGCGCTATCTTGTTGTCGACCAGAACTGGAGGATGTGTAAGTTCCATCAATCTCTCGGGACCTGCTTCCAACCAACTCCAACCGGCTCAAAGATGAGAATTCCTAATCCGCAGGCTAACGTTTCATTTTCTTTCTTGATCTGACCCTGAAGCTGATTTCCCCGACCCCCTCGCTCCTAAACCTAACATGACGGCTATGTGCCCCCCTGGTATGAGCAAGGAGCAGGAAAGCCGACTTTGGGATCAGCTACAGAAGTACAAGGAGAAGGCTAAGAAGCTCGACAAGTAAAGGTTCCAGTCGTCCGCAAGGAAAATGGGGAGAGTTGGAGGTTGAAAACGAAAACGTTGGCCTCCTAAGGTGGATTTATTCTCTATGACATTCGGGTGATAGAGTCGTTATAAGGCGCGTGTGTACGTTTTTACGAGGGCTCCTGAAGGGAATCCACCATTTTTCAAGCTGATATTTCTAGCCTCATGTCGTGATGAACCTCAGAGAGAAGTTGAATAATATGGCATATATCCCATCTCACTTCCTAAGCGCCAACTGAGAGAAGGAAAAGAATCAATCAATACCTCAATACATTGATCCAAATCTGCCACTGGCAAGGACCTGAGAAACCTGGAGGCTTCCAGCAGCACTTGATGTGAAACCACGTGACCTGCATGCCCAAAATAGCTCGGCAACCTCAGGCCGAAACATCATTTCATTCGGCAGGCCCAGCCAACCTGGCAAACCGTCAAATCCGAATCTTCTGCCTCCAAAACAAGCAAAGCCGCCAAAACCGCCGGGAAGACTCTCTTCACCACCTCTCTCCCTCTCAACCTCCGAAATCGAACTCCCCCTCCGTTTTTCTCAAGAAGTTCTCCAAAGATGCTTCATCAGATTGTGCGATCCGCCGTACGTATCACCCCTATCCCCTCGTTTTTTTTTCCGCAAGTAAAAGGGTCTCGGCATTGGAGGGGAGGGAAAAAAAACCACCTCGGAGGAATGGGCGATTTTTTTTTCGTTGGAAACACTACTATCCTCGGCCGGAAAGCGGAGCTGCAAACACGAACGAACAACCTAGAAGGCAATTCAAGAAATTATTATGACGAAAAGGCGCCCGCGGACCGAATCGAATTCGCGAGGGATTTATCGAGACAATTTACTGCGCGGCAATTGAGCAATTGATGGTGGATGCGAACGGAGCCATGGGCTGACGCTTTTTTGAAATAGGGTGCTCGGTCGGCCGTCTCGACCTTGTCGAGGATGACCAGGGGATACGCCACTGCCACGCAAGCGAGGATGTTCATTGCGCCCACCGCGGTGCGAAGGGGTGAGTAGGAAACGATTGAGCTCCATTTCTTCAACCTTTGTGCCTCGGACGCCGACAGTCCAATTCACGACATCATCATCACGACCCCCGTCTCCGCTTTTATCCCTCAAAATCAACTTTCCACCTCGACACTCCCAAACAAACACCCATCCTATCCCAGACCACACAGCACAAACCCGAGGACCCCCGAAATCAAATCGCGACACCTATTTCTCCTCCCCCATTTCAATTCTTTTTGAACGAAAGCTAACCAATACCCTCTGCCGAAATAACAGCCGACTTCGTCCAGGAGCTCTACCTCCGCGAGCTCAAGGCCTACAAGACCCCCGTCGTCAAGGAGTCCGACTCGGAAGGCCACGTCCAGGTCTTCAACCTCCCCAAGACCCCCATCTCCCCCGAGGAGGCCGACCTCGCTAGCAGCCTCAAGGAGTACGAGGACATGGCCGTCGACGTCGAGGGTGCCGACGCTGCCGCCACCACCGATGGTGCTGCCCCCGTTGTTGAGGACTGGCTCGAGACCGAGGAGGCTGAGGAGGAGGCTGCCCACTAAACAAACTCCCGATGTGTGAATGGGGCGAAAGGGAATAGTGGTTTGGTGCGAACGAAGTTAGGAGGAGGATGGTGGTGAAAGTAGGACGGTGGATTAGAGAACCTGCATCTTTCGGGTTTCAACAGAGGGTCCTTGGAGATGACGAGGTGGTGGAAGTGGGATAAAAGATGTCGGTAATCCGTGTGTATTCTTAGATCTCTCTTCGAGAAATGTCAAACGCGCAAAGTCTTCGTGACCATCATCGGCTGAATAGCCCTCGATCGTGACCTACCACTCAATTCTGTTTGGCCTGATATTAACATTGTAGATGATTGGGATGAGAGGCCCTGGGTAAGCTTTCGGAAGTAGCCGGATCACGGACATCTATCAAGCGACAGCTTTCGATCACGAAATATGAATGAATTACCTCCAAGCTGGTGTTATATCATCTTAAACCGCTCAACAAGAGGTCAGACACGGAGACAGGAGCGGTCGTTTCTTTTCTTTTCTTTTTTTTTTTTAACCTTTTTTCCCTTTTCTTCTTCTGTAGGACCTAGGAACAGGCATACATTCATTCTCAAGGTCCCACCCCTCCTCCACCTTCGAACCTTCGTGATCCTCTGTGCCAGTAATAACCCTTTCGAATCCAGCCAACCTTTTACCGTCGCCTATGAGAAACTCACTCCTCCTCAACCGGGACGCAAAAAAGCAGAATGTTAGTTGAACAATGAGAAAAGCGAACAAACGGAGGGCTATAAACGCCTTGCTATTCGCGGGTAAAAACACAGAGTAGGCACACGTAACACATTAATAGTGCCTTTGGTTCACCGATGCAAAGCCCGCCGCCCCTTATGCAATTATGCCATGATGTTTTGTTTCTTTCGTCTGTCTTCGTGTCTCTTAAAGGGGAATCTGAAACAAAGAAAAGAAAATGAAAAGGAATAAACAGGTCCTGAACATGAGCAACAACATCCTCATCTTTCCTTCAGCCCTCAAAACGAGGATAGATAACCGAGAGAAGGAGGAGAACCTCAGTCAGGCCGTATCAACATCAACGACGAGGGACGAGTGCAGAATGAAAAGATAATTTTCAGCTACTCGCTACTTTTTTTTTTTGTGTTGGTTGCCAGAGAAGGAAATGCCGTCGATACGCTGAAAAGTCACAGTATAAAAAGGTGAGAAGAAAGGGTAGGGAGACAGTAAGGGGAACGTAGAAGAGTGATGAGAAGGTTGGGTGATGCTTGTGAGATGATAACGCCGTAATAACTTGTGATTCGTGATACGGAAGGAAGAGACCATAATGAACGTGAGTCGTGAAAAGAAAGAAAAAACAAAAACACAGATGAGAGAGCAAGAGATAGACGTGAGGAAGAGGAAAGAGGATTCGGGAAGACGAGACTGATGGGACGTCCACTAGCTATGACAAGCAGCTAATCTTCGAAATGGCCCAACATGTGCTCGTCCGCGTTATTCGTCCGCATAATCCCACTCATCCTGTTTCCCCGCCGCAGATCCATGTCATCCAGGTTATCCCAGTCATCATCCTCATCATGTCGATTGTCGTGATGAGCATCGTTCATGTCTTCATCATCGTATTTATCCCTCATGTTCTCTTCCAGCGCGCTCTCATCCACATACGTGAAGCCTTGGAAGTTGGCCTGCACCGAAGGTGACAGAGGAGTCGAGGCAGCAAAACCCCTCGCCAGCGCCGCAGCACGCTCGTGAAGCGACCCGCTGTTATCTAGGGCATTGGTGAATTCGGGGTCAAAGTACGAGACATCGGTCTCCGACTTCAACTTGGGTTTGAACGGAGGCGTGATCAACTTCTTCGCAAGGAGATCCCAATCAATATCCGCGAAGAAGGGATGTCGCTTGAGTTCCTCCGCATCATTAATCGCACCAAGCCGATGTCGTGGGTTTCGGTTGAGGAGGCCCTTAACAAGGTTCTTTCCTTCCTGAGAAAGTGCCCGTTGAGGGAATTTGACCTTCCCAAACGCGATGTTCTTGTACATTTGCTGCGTGTCGTCTGCATAGAACGGGCTCCAACCACAGCACATTTCGAAGACTAGGACTCCAAGGGACCAGAAGTCTACCATCTTGGTATATCCCGACTCGTCGAGGAGGACTTCGGGCGCGAGATATTCTGTCGTACCGCAGAAGGTGTTTGTGGTGTCGTTCTTTGTCAGGTTAGCCTTGGAGAGGCCAAAATCGCACAACGCAATGTGGCCGTTAGCGTCTAGAAGGATGTTCTCGGGCTTGAGGTCCCGGTACACGATATCGTTGTCGTGCAAGTGCTGGATCGCAAGAATGAGCTCGGCAATGTAGAACTTGGCCCTCTTCTCATCAAAACGGCCTTCCTTCTGCAGATGCCAGAAGAGCTCTCCTCCAGACATGTAGTCCGTGACGAGGTACAAGTCGGAAGGGGTCTGGAACGAGAATTTGAGGCCAACGATGAAAGGGGAGTCGGCCATGGCGGTCCGCACAAGAATATTTCGCTCGCCCACCGTATGAGCGACCTCCTTCTTCTGTACGATCACCTTCTTAGACAACACCTTCATAGCGTAGATGCGCTCCGTATCCTTCTTCCGTACTTGGTATACCTGCCCAAAGGTTCCGCGCCCGATGAGCCTCAGGATTTGGAAGTCTGCAGGCCCTAGGTGCTTCCGCTCCGACCTTTGATAGCTGGCTTCAACATACACCTCGCCGGTAGGGGTGTGTTCAGCATCCGTATCAGCATGGCCCTGCAATTGGAACCATCCACTCACGGGCTTCTCGGGGTCGAGGCTGGCTTGGAAATCGACATGTCCAAGGAAAACTTCGCCGGTAGCACCATGGTCGTACACCGAGATATCGACCAGGAGATCCGAGTCGACAACATCACTACAAATTGTTAGGAATGACAAAAGATCTTCACGTTTCATCTTACTCGGGGGTGTGGGGTGTGGATAAATTTACGCACAAAACGGCCTCGGCATCCCACTTCGGATTCGCAAAGGACCTTCGGGAATTCCGATTTCTGAAGGTGTTGTAGTCGGTGACGCTCGTGTTGCTACTCTGTCGGCTCCTCATCGGAATGGCCATTGGGGGGCGACCCGAGTCGCTGCCCTGACGTTGGATCGGTAGGCCACCCATCGCCACAAACGCTGGGACGGGAGGAGTATCCTCGTTGTTTTCGTCAGGTCGAGGGCCTCCCGAAATAAGCTCGCTGCGCTGAAAAACAGCTACAACGTATGGATCTCGGCTCTTCTTGATCCCTCGCGCCTCGGTGATTTTTATCGTTAACTTGCCCCTGGCAGCGGGGGCCTGAGGGCCGGCGGTTATCTTGGGCGTCTGCGATCGACTAACGTCCAGACCGCTGGATCCGTTCTTATAATCAGCCTGGGTGGGTTGAGCGGCAGAAAGAGCTCTTGTAGGGGTCGTGGGACCGCTCTTAAAAGCTTTGGTCAGCAATTTCACGCTGTCAAATGAAGAAAACCATGCTCGGAGACCCGACTTTGCGGAACTGGCGCGGGAGTGGGTTGGGGTGGGAGGTGCTGTCTCGGGGGGTTGTGGGGACGTGGTAGAAGGAGTGGGTTGAGTGGTAGTGGGGAGGGTACTGCTGCGGACGTGATCATTATGAGACGGATGAGAGGGATAAGAGGGAGCGACAGCTAAGGCCGTCACGACGCTCGTCATGGGTGCAGCGTTGTTTGAAGGGTATGTCTGTGCTGAGGGCGATGTAAAACCATCTGGGCCAGCATGGCTAACGAGGAATCGGCGCGCCGCAGAGGGAGCTGGTTTAGGACTTCCCGCATCTGCCGCGGCACCCGGGTCAAGCGGGCCGCAAGATGACCGCTGTGAAGTTGGTGGTGATGGTGGTGGATGTGGTTGAGAGGATGCTCCCTGAGACTGGTTGGAAGAAATCCCACTCTGGTCATTCAACAGAATAGGGGTCTCGGTTGCTAAACGGGCTTGCGGCCCAGAACTCTCAAATTGAGATTGACATGAATCACTCGCAGCCGATGCGTCCGTTTGCAATACGGATTCGGCGTTGCCACAGATGGTAGTGGTAGATTGCGGGACGACTTGGATAGAAGAGGCTGGACCAACCTGGCCATAATTTGTGGCTATGCCTGGTAATCTCTTGTCGTGTAAGTCCGGTCGTGGGGTTGCGACGCCCGAACGCGGGGTCTCATCACCCAGCTGGTCGCCACCATCTTCGTCAGTCGCCGCGACGGTCCTACTAGTTTCGTTAATTCTATCCATGGTGATGTCGATGGCAGATTATCGCCGTAGAAAATTATTTTAAGAGGAGGTGAGAAATAAAACAAATATAAGGAATGCGCGGGTATATCTTAAGCAATGAATAAGAAATGTTGAAAATGCAAGGGCGCCACGATGATATTATCGACGCGCAATGCGGGATTGAGGAGAAAGCAAAGTCGCAACGCTGAATTGCAACAAAGTTGATGAGCTCATGAGAGAAGATGGTAGAAGTGTTGGCTCATGATGGAAGCCAAGAGCCAAGCGATGGGAGACGGAAACTGGAACGCGGGATATCCGGGCATCCGGAAACTTCTCGAGATGTCCAGAATTGTATTCCAACACTCGCCCTCTTCTGTGGATAATCTCGAGCTTGCAATGGAAGCAGGACACTGTGGAGAGGGGATTTATTTGCTTGAGGAGTATTTTCAAGGCGAGGAAAGAGAGATTTCGGAGGCAGGGAATTTTCAATCCAGACAAGCACCCTAGTTGTTGATGGCAGCTCACCATGTGGCCGAGGAGAGAGCAAGTGGGGTCCCGAGGGTTGAGGGTCTCAGTCATCTCAGGGTGCCACCAATCGCACCAAGGGTAGATAGCGCAAAGTATATCTTGACTAGGTTGTGGGTATTGATCGGAGAGGACCGGTGTAGTAATGTATGCAGTGGTGCAGGCAGGCCACTACTTCATAGGCACTAGAGGAAGAATAGAGACGATGCCACCATGCCAGAGACGAAGAAGGATTGCAAAGTCTCAAGCTCGGTCTCAGTGTCCGCACTGTGGTTGCAGGACTTCTTCCATGCTTCTGGAGGGACAGTTGAAGATTCTGCAATGTACATGAGTCCTCTCATACCACACTTGACAGTAGAGGAAGAACCCATCAACAGAGGGACAAAAGGGACAAAGTTAGACGAGTAAGTTGCAGGCTTGGCTAGCTCTAGCAAGAATAGATGCCTCCAATCCCCGAACAATCATGACACTTGTCAAGCTCACAGTTAAATGAAAGAAAAGGAAATAAAGGGGTTGCACACATCAGCACATAACCAGTAAATGGATGGTTCATGGCATGTGCAAGTCCAGTCATAACTGAGGTCTTGTAGTAGTAAACTATGCCATGCCACTCTAGGATGCACTTGCAGCGTCTAAGTCATTAGGGCAATATCTAGGTCGGTCCCTCAACTCTGGGATATAGGATGAAAAAGGGGATGAGAGGGAGAGGCCGATCCATGTCACTTTGCCCGAGTGTTGGCAAGGAGGAAGGCCATATTTCCAGACAGCTCGCTTCCTGCACTGATTTCCAGCACCAAAGCAGGTGCCAATCTCCATGCCCACACTCACTAGAATCGCAAAGGGTATCTGGAAACGGGCGAGGAGAGGAATCCGGTATGGAATGTGTTGGGCAAAGACAAGGAAAAGAGCTTGAGCCCTGAAGGCTAACCAGGACCAGCAGTCGGGAATGATGGTGAGCTACCGATAACGCCGCAAACCAATATCAAATATTGGCTAAATTGGCTGACAGTGTTCTGGAAGCTTTTTTCCTCTTTGGAAGAGCCTTGTGCTCTTCAGAGGGGTGGATGGGATGGGAAGGAGGGGGGAAGACCACCAGGGCACTAGCAGCAACCCATGGCGCGGACCACACCCTGGTCAACTCCAAATTAATATCTCCCTAGCTTCATGGGAGGTTGGAAGTTGCTTCGAAGGACAGAAGGGCGCCCATCCAGTGAAGTGTGCTCTGATAAGGGTAGAGAGTTTGCACTTGCAAATCTAATCAAGGACCGAGAAATGAGCTCAATCGAGCTGGAAAATGAGCAGGAACAAAATACAGAACGGGCAAGTAGACGGGGCAGGAGCAACCAAACACCCGTTTGCAACCCAAGATCGAGAGGGTATGGCAAAACACAATGCAAAATATCTGTGAGATGACAAGAGAATCGATACTTACTTCGACATCATCAGAGCCTGAGTAGCTCGTTTCAACAGGTCAGGGCCTGCGCCGCCAACTTGACCATCCGATCCCGTCATGTTGATGACGGGGCCCGAGTTGCCAGATTCCTTGGGTGGTTGGGTTGATCTGGTCCAACGCTAGACACGGGAAAGTTATTCGCCAGGCGGCGGTATCGAAGGATTGGACGATGTCGGACACAAATATCGAAAAGGGTTGATTGAATTTTTCTTAGCGTATCGCCGTTTCCGCGTAAAGAAGGAGGGGGTGGTGAGGGGCGTCGACGAGATCGGCGCAGGTTAGTGTATCGCGGACGCGACTGACTGAGAGAGAGAGAGAGAGTGTGTGTGTGTGCAAAAGAGTGCGTGCGATGTTGTGATGAGGGAGGAGGAAGATGGGATGTACTTGTATAGAAGCACGGAGCAGTGATTGTTGGAGAAGTATTGAGGTGGAGGTGGTGGAGGTGGCGAGGTGAGAGGGACAGAGAATAACAGAGAGGAGAGAAAGAGAGGGTACGAAGTACAAGTATTCGTAGAGTACTTTGTAGTGTAGTGTACTTCGTAGTAATAACGTTGCTGGAGCTAGTGGCCCTAGTGGGGGTAGTTGAGGATTAGTTGGGTGCGTTTGGTGTGCGTGTGTGTGAAGGTGATGTGGAGAAGGAGAGATTTGATCGCAGGAGGCCGGTCGAGACTGGCCGTGGAGGATGGTGGAGGATTGATGGAGGATGGAGTTGAGGGGTTGACCAGTGCCAGTGCCAGGGCCAGGGTCAGGGTCACCTATCGCCTGGCAGTAGTGGAGATACTTGAAGAGGCGGGGTTCCAAGCGACCAAAGCTTGAGATTGGTGGTCGTCGTGTATGAACCTCTCAAATCGACCTGATCTTGATCAATTTTGATCGAGTCATTGATGTTGACACTAAACCTGGGGGAGCCGTGGGGCCCAACTTAGCGCTCAGCAGCAACGAGGTTGAGGCCTGTGGAGTTGTAGGTGAGTACAACTATGCAAAGTGCAGGACAGTGGGAGGAAAAAAGTATGAGTAGAGTGGGAGGTGCAGTCGCTGTCAAGAGAGAGCAGGTGCGAGTCAAGTGTTGAAGAAAACGCGGCATGTGAATCAAGGATGGTTGAGGGGCTACGAAGTCAGATTGATCAATTGATATGTTGGTGGGGGTCCGTCACGTCAGAGACAAAACGAACCCTGGCTAGGCAGGAGCACTCTGGGGGCGGGAGAGTGATTTTAGTACTTCATAAAGGCACAGTCGCGAATCTACGAAGCAGCCGGGAAGCTGTTCGGGTTGAGGACGAAGTAATCATGAAGAGCTCAATGTTGGTGGTGAGGGGAAAACAGAACTGGGTGAGGTGCAAAAACACACGATCAGATTGGAAGTATACTGTTGTTGAACTAGAGGTTGGCGGTCTGAGGCCAACCAGCATAATTGCCTCCTCCTGCTCTTCCGCCCTCGATCAGTTGGTCATGCTCATCAGCTGCTGCTTCTCTTCACCGCGGGCCACATTGCGCTCTCTGGGGTGGCAAGTCCAGTCAGAAGCAAGATATTTCGAACGATGACTATTACAATGTAGAAGCGTGATGCTGACTGTTCCGCGACTTCCAGTTGTACAATTGTCAATACACTTTGTACGAAGTCAAAGTACCTTGAGCATGAAGACGGACTTCGTAATCACCAATACTTGTTTTCTTTTCCTCTTTCTTTCTTTTTTTTTTTTTTTCTTAATTTTTAATTTTTATTAACATTCACATGGACAGAGACATCGTCGATGTTCATCATGCTGTGCCAATGTCAAGAAGTCAACAAGTCCCCGGAAATCTACGACCCAATGGGACAACAAGGGAAGGGAGTACTCGGCGGCATGATTTACCTGGGGTGCTTGCGCTGTTTAAATCGACAGCCAGCGCCATTCTGCTCTTTTCCCAACTATTACTTTCCGCTGTCTCTCCTCCCGCTCCTATTTTCTTTTCTTTTACTTCCTCCTCTTCTTCTTTTTTTCCTGTCCTTTTTTATTTTCCTTGCCTTCTTTTGATTTCAAATGTACTACAAGACTATTCCCTCCGGGTGGGGCGGAGCGGAGAGGATAGTGGTATTATTTGTTGAGCGAGCGCTCACCTTGTCCATACAGCAGGTATCGATTAACGACCAGAAGTTGGTTTTGTATCCCTCGGCAGGTCCACCTCAGAGACACCAGCTCCAAACACAGCCCCTTCAGCAAGGGCAAATAGTAAATTATACCTCTCGTTTGCACTATGCTCTTCTACTCCGTACCTTCGCGCCTCGCGACGAGGAACATGAATGTATGTGCAGATTGGTAGGTCAGGCATCCGAGCGAGCTAGTAACCCTAGGTGGTGTTGAAGTTGCGGTTTACTTCAGTCGAAGCCAACGGCACGCACGGAGAGAAGCGGCTCGCCGTCGGTAGTGTCAATGAGGACTTAAACGCACATACCACCCTAAAACGACGAACGACAAACCACCATATTTACGCTAGCGTGTTCTGGGCCGAGACTATTTGCCTGTAGGTCGACAAGAAAGGGCCTTTGGTTTATATTCCTATTTGCCCTCTAGCCTGTCATACACAATGTCTTGGGTCTCCAGGCCCTACACTACTTCGTAGGCGGAATAGGCCGAGAAGAGAAATCGTACAACTACTTCGTATGAAGGGGAAGCTACTCATGATGGAAGCCAGGTCATGCCGGTCGCACCGCTCGGATGAGGTTGCACTGACGTTAGCGGGGCTGAGAGTCTTGAGGTCGCTGACTGCCTCCCGAGGCGAGGGTGCGTGGTATCTGATGTGACGCATCCCACGCTATGGGGGCAGTGTAGGCAGAGGAATGAGAGCAACGATCGATTCGATGGCTAAATTTATAAGTTGTCGTACCCGTACCATGGGAAGTGCAATCTAATAATATGGCGTTATACGAAGCGGTTACCGTTCCGAGACACAAGCCGTGGCGATGCGGGTTGAGGAGGCTGCCGAATCTGGGAGCGGCCATTGGAGATCGGAAGAGGGGTAGGCATGTCTCTCCATGTACAATGAATGCGGCGAAACGGCGAGCTGCTCGAGCCTTAACCACTTCGTAGTCCTTTCTGACGCAAACCAGGCATGAACTGGATATGCGGGAGGAGGGGAGAGCCAAGAAGGTGACCAATCCTATTCCGTATCTCGGCTGGCACATGCAATGTCGTGTCTCCGTCGATCTGAACATGGCAGAGTTAGCACATAAAGTAGTGTACCTGCCTGTACGAAGTACCGCTGAATCCCGTATCCAATTTTCGTTCGACACTCAGCCAGACGGAACTAATGCCGGACTGGATCGATTTGTCCGGCCAGTCAGCGCCGGTCTTGTGTCTCCCACCGCCATGGTCGTTCGCGGTTGGCGCCCGTCGTGGCTGGCCAATGATGCTAGAAGGCTCTGGTATTCCCTAACTTTGCATACAAGTAGACCGTGCTCCTTACAACATACGAGCGACAAGACCTCGTACTTGTCTTTCTTATCCTTGCACCTCGTCCCGTCTCATCACGGAAAAGTACAGTGCATCGCGCTCTGGCACTCGCACCTGTGCGAATCGCTTATGATGTTTCCTGTATTAATACTTTATGCTGTTTCTCCGGATGTACGAAGTGTCGATCCATTGATGTCCTTGTCACTAGGTATTCGTATAGGTATAGACATTTAGATGAGGCAATACGAAGTACTTATTCTGAATCTAATCTTCGCTTTGTGGGTGTCCCAAAAATGGCAGCCGATGAACAAGCCTGTCAAAGTTCCGATTAAATCCGGCATCGACTTTCACTTCATTAGAGTCCAAACCTTCTCTGCTTTGTATTTCCCTATTCGGGGTTTGTTCTTCATCTTTTTTTCCCCCTCTCTATTCAAGGGATCAATACTTGACGAGTGTCATCCTGAATCAAGAACCATCTAGACGAACCATCAAGACGAACTGTAAGCGACTTTCTGGTTGTACCAGCCGAACGAACCCCCACGTTTCCTTGGGGGACCTTTGAACTCTTCAATGTTCCAATGCCACAGAAAATTGATACCGCAACCTCGCGTGTCACTAAGGTCTATTTTCCTTGGTAGTAGCACCATATTTTGTCACTCAAATCAACACGACTCCAGTGATGTCATCCAGGCCAGGCATGTTCTACAAGGGAGAGAAAAGCTAGCCAGCCGAACCTCGTAGCGTGGAATGTAGGAAAAGAAAGAGAAAAAAAACGACATTTCCTTGTTCCCCTTCAACACTAAATGTTTAGTTCGAAATCCAAAAAATCAGAGTTTCGCACCCACACCTTAGAACAGTTTCACGTGTTCTAGCTCTGACGAACTCGGTTCGGAAGGAGGCTGCCGTACTACGGGAGTGTTTCTCGAGCCTCAAACATTGCCACTAGAAGTGGAACACGGAAGACGAATGGTCTGGAAGGACAACGGCGTCTAGAAGCAGGTTATCTCCCCCGCCTCTCTCTCTCTCTGTGCGTGTGTGTGTTTGTGTGCCCTTGGAACACATGGATGTATTCACTACGTCAGACCAACTCCGCCATCCTAACCCTGGCGCAGCGCCGAACATCAATCGATACCTATTTGTACATTGGATACTCCCCCCTTCCGTACTAAAAAGAAAGACACCGAGTGAGGAAAACGTGAGAAGAATGAAAAAAAGAAGACACCGGGAGAAAACCATGTCTGCCCCCAAAAAGTAACCGAAGACTGAAGTTAAAATGTGCTGCAACTTCTTTTGCAAACCCTCCTTCACATCAGATGCCATCGGGATTACCGTCCGCCGGTGTTCCCGATTGGGAGACGCCCTGGAAGGCCTCTCCAAAGGCAGAATCGTCCATATCCATATTAAGGTCTAGACCATCGCCGAGATCCGTACCGGTCGGCGCTTCGTAGGACGCCAAAGCATCACCTGCAGTGTCTAGATCGCCCAGTGAGCTGAAATCATTTTCAAATGTCGTTGAGCCGCCATCCGCTGGCGTGCCAACAGCCGACGGCTGCTTCGCGGGAGCAGACCCCGCTACTGAAACGGCTGCCGGTGTTCCCTTGGATGCAGAGGCTGAGCCGGAACCCGACGCCGCTTGGGCATTCGCATCAGGTGAAGCTCCACCCTTCGGCACCATGACCCAGTCGCCACTACTTGTACCTTGGTCGGGCGCCGTCGGGGGCGCGTTTTGAGTAGAGGGTTCCGTATTTCCCATGATAGTATCACCGCCCGCAGGCTGGGGCGCCTTCTGTTCCGGAATCGCTGACGCTGGAGCTGCGGGCGACGGCGCGCCAATATCTCCAGGGGTGGCTACGGCGGATGGAAGGGCCGATGTGTTGTGAGCTCCGGGGGTGGATGCAGACGACATGCCTGGCTGCATCTGGCTAAGAAGTTCTCCCGCCGTTCCACCCATCTCAAGATCTGGGTCATCCATACCCATGCTGCCCTGCTGCGATGGCGCAGCTGACGCATGCTGTGATGTAGGCGCTATGCTTCCAGGGGCCCCGGACACAGAAACAGAGGGCACCGCCGCAGGGGGCTCCGGCTCCGGAGCAGGCGGCTGGTAACCGCCGTCCTGGATTCGGGCCACAGGGCGTAGGGGTCGAGTCTTCCGGTTCAGCTGGCTCTCGACCTCGGAGACAATCTCTTCGACCTTCTTCTTCGGCTTCTGTGGCAAGGATCGGCTTGGCTCCTCGTCTTCTTCTTCGACCTTGCCCTCCAGGCGCCAAGGCTCGTCGCCAACGGCTTCCACAGTGTCCCTCAGATCCTTTTCGGCCTGGACAATGATGTCACTTTCCTTGATTTGGGCAAGTGTCTTTTCGTGATTGACTCTCATGGCCTCAATTTCGGCCTTGGATGACTCCATGAAGTTGGTTATCCGTTTTTTAAATTCCTCCGCCAGCTTGGGATCTAGGTTAGACGAATAGGATCTGTCAATGGCCGTTCCTAGGGCTTCCCCGCCCTGCGCAGGAAATATGCCTTCGGTAAGGGAGGCAAGCTGGCCCTTGAATCCAAGACCCAGGTCGGGGGGACTGATCTGGTCAATCCTATAGGCGGATGACAAGATCTCCTCCATCCACTCGTGGTTCTGCTGGTAGCGACTGAGAGCGATCTCGCGTGCCGTGACTTGATCGAACATATCTCCTCGTGACGTGTCTTCCTCATCATCGTAGACGGCGGCCTCGGGAGGCGGCACAGCTTGTACTGGCTGCGGGGCAGGGTGTGCTTGTGACGTAGATGCATGTCTCGCTCGCTTGGCAGGGGGTCCAGTTGGGGTCTGAGGGGGATATGCCATCTGTTGAGGTACGCCACGGGCATTCATCGGCGATGCGTACATTGGCTGCTGCCGACCGCCTTCTCTGGGGAAGGCAATTTGAGGCCAGTTCACGCGGTCGGATAGCATAAAGTCTTTCCGAGCGATCTGGCCGCACTTCTTAAGATACTGCCGGGTATTTATCATGGCGTGGACGCGCTCGTCGAACGGAATCATATTTACGGGAATTCGATCATTTGGTTCCGAGGGGCCGTAGTGGACGAGCCAGAGACTGATGTCGGGTTGGGGCGCATGGGGATTCCCGGCTTGGGTGGGGACTAGCCGGAACCTGCGTCGCGCATGCAGAGCTGCCTGCTCGCCCGGTAAGAAACCGGATTTCTGGAGGTAGATCTCAAGGCACTACCGCTGAGTTAGTCAAAGGCGACCGTGCCGCCTAAACTCGGATAACTGTAATGTTCGGGAAAAGAACATACAAAGCCATTGCCTAGGTCCTGCTTGAAGTACTGCTCGGGCGAAGCCCAAACGAAACCATCACTTGCAAAGTTAGTACCGAGTCGCGCGAGTGGCTGCCATGTGAGAAGTATCGTGCCATCCACGGGCCCATCTAAATACGTCCAATGAAATGGGCTCTGGTTCTTGGCGATCCGGGGGGCGTCCATGAGCCACTTCGCGACATCTTGGATGTCGACTCGGGGCATCAATGCATAGCGGTGGGTTGATATGAGGTGGACATGGGGGAGCTATTAATACATTTAGTCAAACAAGACCAAAGCATTAGAAACAAGTTAAGAGGTTGATTCTTACGAGATCTTGATGGATCCCTGAGCTTGGGTCCCTTGGCATGTTTGCCATGGTCGCAAATTTTGCAGTGCAGCGGCCTGCTGTACCCAGGGAGAAAATCGAACAAGATCGGACAAAAGAATAAAAGATAGTTCTGCGACCTTGGGAATCCTGTTGTTGACTAGGGTTTAATGGGTGGGAGGAGGCAATGGGTTTCACTATGGACGTTGTCTAGTTGAAAGGATAGAGATGAGCGTGTCAACAAGTCGCGACACGATAATTCTCAAAAGGCTGTGATTGTCCCTGTTGCAGCTGGTCATCGAGAAATAAAATCACGTGATATGCATCACAAGAATGTGTATTGGTCACGTGCAGCGTGGCTTGTCTGGTACTTATTATTGCCGCCCAGCTCATACTCCACCAGGCAGTTGCAGCACCGCCCAAAGATTCTCTTCCCACCCATCACTTCCACTGTGATCATCATCTGTTTTCTGCATCCAACAACAGTGTCCCTCCAGCTCGGGATATACAAGATAGGAAAACGCTCTAGGTATACCAAAGGAGCCAAAGACCTTACTTTGAGCAAGGCAAAAGCTCAGAGGTACGTGCCGCATCGGCTGAAGCAAGTCGAAAAACAATAAAAAATTTGTTTTATCGCGAGGTCATTCATTCATCATGTCCTATCCTCCACCTCCAGGTGTTACAGGATCCAGCCATCCTCCAGGAACCGCCTCCTCGCATCCGTCTCTACCCGCGCGACCGCCGGCGCCGAAAGGAACGACAGGGTTCAAGCCCGCGTTCGGCTCATCTAGCAAATCGTCGTATCCCTCGTCTACGAGTTACGCGCCCGGAACGTCTGCCCAGCAGTATGGACGTACCTACCCGAGCTACCCGCCATCGGCGGTGAGCGCGGGATCATATCAGACGCAAGCGCACGCGCAAGCTTATCAATACCCTCAGTCAAGCTACCAAACCAGTGGCTATGGCCCAACCCCCGGTGTCGCCGCATACAGCGCGCCCCAGATACGCAACCCTTTCCCCGTCCCCGGCAGCGCAAGCGACTACGATACCGACATGGCAGCGCAGTACGCGCAGTGGCAGAGCGCGTACGTGAGCAAGGACGCGACAACGGGCAAGGATAGCAGCATTGGTGCAGCGGGTCCCCAACGAGGTGCTGGAGCGGCGACGTCGGCGAACGCGATTCCCGTTGCGGCTGCTGCCCCAGTCGTCGAAACGACCACCGAAGCCCCCGACAAGAAGAAGACGGTCGTACGAGAAGGCGGTGGCAAGAAGTGGACCGATGACACTCTCCTAGAATGGGACCCCAGCCACCCACGCCTCTTCGTAGGTAACCTGGCTGGTGAGGTCACGGACGACTCCCTCCTCAAGGCCTTTTCTCGGTGGAAATCCGTGCAAAAGGCTCGAGTTATCCGCGACAAGCGAACATCCAAGTCGAAGAACTACGGATTCGTCAGCTTCAGTGATCCCGACGACTACTTCCAAGCTGCTAAGGAGATGAACGGGAAGTATATCCAGAGCCACCCGGTGATTGTCACGCGGGCGAAGACGGAGATCAAGGCGTCGGTCGTTAAGGAGAAGGACAGGGGAAAGAAGCATGGCAAGAAGGGTTACAAGAACACCGGTCACCAGCAAAGCTACGAGCCTAACCTTGGGCCTAAGCCTGGTGCTGGAGTCCACAAGCCGGGCCAGAAGATGAAAAATGGTCTCAAGCTTCTGGGTTAAACCAGCCCGTTGCATTGATCACTTTCGGTCTCTAGGACACAGCCGGTGGAAGGAATTGGAGGGGAACAGGGGCGGAGTATTTGGTCTTTGAATTCTAGGAAAGCAGATGCGGGGCTGGATGTCGTCCAAGTCTCTAGGCGTCTGGAGTTTTCATATACTTTTTCCAGGCGTATACAAGTAACTAGGAGCAACGTTAATACAGACGAAAATACTATTCAATAACCACTGGTGTCCATCAAGGCATGATCTACAACAAGGTCCGGAAGCAAGAGCCTATTTTGAGAGTTCAATAATACAGCCGAGTCTGTTCCGTGTCTCTCCAATTTTGCATTCGCTCTCCAATGACAATCAGGTATCAAAGACTTGAACGAACCCTTTACGGAGGAGAAGAACAGAACCCCTCAGGGTCGAACTAACCACAAAACGTCTTCACGTGTCGACCATCGCGGGGGGGGGGTTGTTTCAGGCATCCTCGAGTGAAAGGGCAGGGAGTGGTGGCTTGCCTGAGACACGGCAACGTTCCTCCCCACTCAAATCATGGTGAGATTTTTAGATATGCAACAAAGGGATTCTATTCACCAAATGATCAATTCGCACCCACAACTCCATGACGAGTAGCCCCATTGGAAAAGCAGAAAAGCAACTGTGTAGTTGGTTTTTCTCCCACTTGACAGCCAACAAGAGCCCGCCGCTGATTCGAGGACAAGAAGAAAGGCCATTTGAAGGATTGAGGCGTTTAAAGTGGCAGCCCGCTGGTCCTAGAACGAGGTTGGGCATCGGCTAGATGGGTGTGGCTGGCCAGGACGTCTCAGGCGCATCATTAGGGTAGGATATGCACTTGGCATCAGATGGGATCTAGCGTCATTAGCGTTTCTCCTGCACTTGGTTGTTTTAACCTTGGGGATGGTTGGGATCGGAAGGGAGCGTGATCTGATCAAAGCTCTCACCCGTCAGCTCGACATACTTCGCTTAGATTACATAGTGTTGTGCAGTTCCCTACAATGTACGAAGTATGGAGAGTGAGAATGCAAGACCTAAAATGTTCCCCGGTTTTGTTCTTCGTCTGTCGGCCCTCTGGGAAAAGTAGTCGTTGAGCTTGCCCAACCCGCATTGAATAACTTAGCTGAGCGGCCGAATCCAAGTGTCTCATCATCGCAGACACTTGACACTAATTGTCTTGTTCAACATTGACGTAGTGTAGTGTAAAGTAGGTCAGCAAGCCTCGATTTCGGTGGCGGGGAGCAACAATTGAAGTGTGAGTCTAACTTCGACATGATCAGCCACCTCGGCATCGCTTGTAGCGGGAGCGTGCAGGTATCGCAAGCAGGCATGTGAAGAAGAGAGGACTTCGGCAACACTACGAAGTGAAAATATAGTCACAACAAAGTGTGGGTATGAAATTGATTGATGTTGCGCTGAGATTGATCGCCTCTGGGCAGCCATTGACACCTCGGCACGGAAGAACTGCTATCCAGATATAAGGATAGCCAATGACGGTAGCAATTGCAACCTTTCAAAGCTGTAATTCAAAACTCCTCCACACCAAGATCTCTGTCGATCTGGAAGGGGCCATACTTGAGACATTGGTGCGCATCAGATGGGAGTTGGGGACAACTTGCTATACAGCCAGAACCTTGATACCATCAAATATCAATTGATCCGTCGATCAGAAAAATAAATTCAATACATTATTATTGCTTGGCTCACCGCCACTGTGTCAGGAGGCCTGCTGACCAGAGACCACATCGAGATTAGTTCTTCAATTGTTCAATCGATTTGACGTGCAGCCTCTTGTGGGTCATGAGAGCCTCCAATTGAATTGATCAGATGTCTGTTCAGTGCTGCTGGAGGGGTTACGTCGAAGCTGGCACAAAGCCAAGACTGGTCGGTACCTGTAGGGAGTGGAGGCCGCCTTCCCCAGCATGGGTACCAAGGATACCCCCTCCTTTCTGACATGGGCTCTTCGAGGTCATTGGTATGGTTGAGGCTTTCAAGTTGCTATTGCAAAATATTCTAAACGGTGATTATTTCTGATCTAATACTGAGATACTAAACTAAGTCACGTTATTTAACCCCACTAAATTACGTTAACTCATTTTCGTTAACGGATACCCCACACAACACCGTTTTCCTCTTTCACATCATCTCTCAGACTACTACTACTTTTTGATGAATGATCGAGAGTCTATCAACCTTTCGACTCGTTATCTCTAATATCCTCATCTATAATCATGGCGGAAAATTCCCCCTTAGGATTGTCTCCGGCTCCGATTCAGCCTTTGCCCACTCTCACACCCGCTCCAAAGAGGCGAACCAGACCTTCGCTCTCGCCGCTGAAGGCTCCCAAGCTTGTCTCGATGCCAGAGCGTCCTCAGTCAACAGGCTTTGAGGAATCCACAGCACTGCTGGTTCCGAGAGAACCAGAGGAACAGCCTTCGGGGTCGAAACTCCTTCCGCATGAGCCTCTACTGCCAACAGCTGCGCTCGAATTCGAGGAGTTCTCCTTCGTCGGCGCTGATGGATCCATCGGCCTACGAAACATCTCCGACGACCACATAAGGGCATTGCACATCTACCTCAGCGATCATTTCAATGTTGCCATAGTAGACTACTCTGAGCCGTTTATGATACTAGGCTGCGATGATCCCGTCCCTACTGTAGATGAGAGACCCTTCTCTATCGCAGGCCTCATCGCGATCTGGAAACCGGTTAACGATATGCACTTTCATCCGTTTTTAGGAGAGTGGGGTGGAGGTGGGAAATTTCGAATCGACGACCCAGCCATCGTGGAGGCGTTGGAAGAACGCAAAATCCCATCCGACGATGCCATCCTCTTCCTTGCAGATCATGTGTTTCCCGATTGTGAAGCACTGTCCCTTATGTGGAGAGCACTGGTTGTCGAACTGCCCAAAACAAGCGATGAAGAGTTCGCAGTACGCCTTGAAAGCCTTCCTGGGTGTATTGAAGGCGTGGGTTTGCTCTTGCAATATCACAATGGTCCCCTTGCAAACACGGAAAGACGGAGGCAGGTTGTCTCACCAAAACCTGTCTTCTTCGACAGGCTTATTGCAGATGAGACAGATTACCTCCAGATTGATGGTAGGTTCTTTGCGATTATGCCCAGTTACTCCTCACGCGTACCAACATTACTAACGAGATTTGGTCCCTCACATGCTAGGTAAATTTTATCCGGGCACAGTCGTTAGTTCTCTGGACAAAGAGGGACAAATATACTCGTCAGTGTCGCCTGGTGTCCTGGTGGAAAAGGATGGAGAGAAACGCCTAACTTGTTCTTGGCATAATTGGGAAGACCATGTTGAGAAGTGCCCTGGGAAACTCGGCGAGACGGACGACGAGGCGCGGAGAGTTTTTCGAGCCGCACAGGGCGTCGTGGATGGCCAGCCCGGTACAACTGTTGGCGATATTCGGGGGCGGGTGGGTGATACTGATGTTGCCCTGATGCAGTTGGATGACGGTGTGGTTTTTGAGAACAAATTCTTAGAGATGAACGCGGTAGCAAAGACTTTTCTCCCTTTCGGCAATATGCGTCCTGGCGATTCGTACTTGATCGACTCGTACGTCACTGGTTTGCAGATGTTGAAAGGATATGGTTTCCGGTATCCAATCGAACGACGGCGCAGAGCCGTTGCGCATTCCAAGCTTTCTGCGCCAGAGGGACACCATCACTGCTTGCCTCCTGACACTGTCGCATACATCAAGGCCTATCAAGGTGTTTTTGCCACGAATGCCCCGATGATAGCGTCTCAGCCACAAATCCGAGATAGTGTCTGCGGTACTGTGTTGTTACGTTGCGGGAAAGCGGCAAGACTTAGAAATGTTGAGGAAGACGTGCTGGATCGTGGTGAGGTCTGTGGGATGATGCATTATGCGGACCTCCAAGAAAAATATGCGTCTAGTGCTGCCAACTTTCTCATATATGCCGACACCTTCGAGCCTCTGATACAAGATGGCTGGACTATTGTCCAACCGGTTGGAGATGGGGATACGAAGGAAGAAGAGGCGGGCACGAAGGGAGAAGGGGCGGAAGGCGAGGATGATTTCTAAGAACCATCGTCAAAGAGGCAAAAGACTCTCTGGTTTAGAAGTTGAATTGAAATGGTTAGGAGATAGTTGAAGTCGGAAATAGAATTAAATTATTAATTATTTATAGAGGAAATTTATTTTCATTATTTTATATTTTTTTTAAAAAAAGAATTATAACTATAATTATAATTTTAATTACTTCGTAATTTATTATTATAAAATAAATGCGATTATATCTTCTAAGGAGTAACGGGGAATACACGGTGCCACGTTTGGTGCTCAGTTAGTTTAGCTCCAACGAATTAAATCCAGCGAGCCACAACCTTCGCCAAGGCCCTTCCAGGCGTTAAAGTCACGAAGCGGATACCACGGACATTAGCAATGTCAAAATGGTACCCCGCGGATACATTCAATAAACCTGAGGTTTCCATCCTCTGTCGCCAGACTGACCCATTGGAACCAAAGAAACACTTGTACCTCGAATGTACCCCTAGCTCGGCGCCCAGAGTCAAATGACACTATGGAAGAGGATCAATGTGATTCCGGAGAGGACAGCGGCCAGTTTTGGGCCCCTATGAAGGTACGAAGTAGGTAGAGTGCAGGTGCAGGTGCAGGGGCCTGATTGAATCAATGGTTTCTGCTGGAATTACCCAGAGCCCCCTACCCCCCAAAAACTGAACCCGTGAAGACCACACCCAGGACGCCCCCGGACGAGGGTCTCTCAAAAGCAATTCGCGTCAATCTAGTGTACAACCAACTTCGTACCCCCTTCCCCAGTCGATTATTTCCTTCTTCCGAACGGCTGCCTCGTTGTCTCCACACACCCCGTCGGTTGGGATAGGAACTTAAGAAGAAGACCATGCCACCCACAAGTCCTCCTCCCTTACCTTCTCTATCAAACCTCGACGAACTCCTTGCCGATGACCGCGGATCCGCCCACGCGACATCCTCCTCCTCAGTAACCACCGCCGCCGTCCCGTCGTTGTCCTCTTCGACAAACCACCACCGCAACAACCACACCACCCACTTGCACACCTCGGCGGCGACGTCTGGTCAGGCGAGCTCGACAAGTCCCCAGGATATCGAAATGGATTCCATTCCGGCCAGCCACCGGCGGAGGCGGAGCAGCTTGCTCAACGGGGCCTCGCCTTTCCGAGCTACCCGTGCCCGCTCCCAGTCTCTGTCCAACACCTTACAAGACGAGCCCAAGATCTTCGAGGAAGGCAAAGACGGGGACTCAATTGGACTCGGCGAGTTCAGCGACGGTAGCGTCTCCGACGAAGACCTTCACGACGACGAGGAGACGGGCCTCACGAAGAGGGAACGGGACCGGCGGAAGTGGAAGAAGAGGCGGAATACTCTGCTGGATCAGAGAGTTGCGCCCGAGAAGATCAGCGACGAGGAGAAGAAGGAAGCGGACCAGAGCGTGGTTCGGTCGTCAATCATTAATGTCGCGTTAATTGCTATGTGGTACATTTGTTCCTTGAGTATATCTTTGGTACGTTTTACCCACCTTACGGCCAATCTGGACATGTCTGCTTGGACTCGGCCTCTGTCCTCTTGGCAACGACCCTTGCGGAGTTGAATCTAACACCAGTGCTTCATTCAGTATAACAAATGGATGTTTGATCAAGATCGCCTCAATTTCCAGTTTCCTTTGTTCACGACATCAGCACACATGCTCATACAGTTCGGACTTGCATCTCTTGTGTTATATTTCGTACCTTCTCTTCGACCTCAGAATCCCCAAGGCTCAGACATGGGACGATCGAGGCATGAGTCTGAGCCTAGGCAACCCATAATGACCAAATGGTATTATCTTACGAGAATTGCCCCCTGCGGCGCTGCCACCGGACTGGACATCGGCCTCGGGAATACTTCTCTGAAGTTCATCACCTTAACGTTTTATAGTACGTGATAATTCTTCGGGCGATGGGAGCAGGATTCTGAAGAACAATTTCTCCTCCACATGTTACTACCTACTCCAGTTCTCATTCGCACGATCAAGCCTCTACCCGGCGCTGTCTTGTCTTTCGGCATGCTAACAGTATCTCAGCTATGTGTAAATCTTCTGCTCTCGCATTCGTTCTTCTCTTTGCGTTCATGTTCAGACTTGAAACGCCGACTCTCAGACTCATAACCATCATCGCCGTCATGACAATCGGTGTTGTCATGATGGTCTTCGGCGAAGTCAAATTCCACCTCGGTGGATTCATCCTCATCATCTCCGCGGCTTTCTTCTCCGGTTTCCGCTGGGCACTTACACAGATCCTATTACTTCGTAACCCCGCCACCTCCAACCCATTCTCTAGCATCTTCTACCTCGCCCCCGTCATGTTCGTCTCTCTCTTCGTGCTCGGCTTCTTGGTAGAGGGCTTCTTTCCTCTCATCGAAGGCGTTGTCACGCTTCAAGGCGAGTGGGGCACTTTCATGACGCCGGCTTTCCTGCTCTTCCCCGGCTGCATTGCCTTCCTCATGACGGCATCCGAATTCGCTCTGCTGAAGCGCACCTCCGTTGTCACGCTCTCCATTGCTGGCATCTTTAAGGAGGTCGTCACCATCTCGGCCGCGGCCCTCGTCTTCGAGGACCGGCTTACGCCCGTCAACTTTGTCGGCCTGCTAACGACCATGGTCGCCATTTTTGCCTACAATTGGTTCAAGATTCAAAAGATGCGTCACGAAGCGCAGGCCGAAGTGCATAAGCACCATATGCTCGAAGGATCCGTATCGACGTCACCTCATAGCGCCAGCGACATCGAGACTGACGAGAATACCGAGGATGCCGGGCTCCTCAGGCATGGCGGGGATCATCATCACCTCGACGTGAGGACGGCGTCGCCAGCGAATAGTTCCGACAGTGCACATAGGGAACATAGGCTATAGAAGCATGCAATGCATGTTCTGAAGCAGAAAGGGGGGTGGGGGGAGAGAGAATAAATCTTGTATATTTTGTTGTCCGGCATTTTCTTCGTCCGTGGTCAACTTAGGCGGATCTTTGTATTTGTATACCCAAGGCTGCACATAACCTTGTATATCCGCATATTCACATCTATACCTATATATAGACAACCCACTCAGGCAGAGGCTCCGGTCTGCCTTGCCCGCGAAGGGGTCGCTTGCTGCGACGGCGAGTGGCAAGTTGAGAAAAGAATAATTGAAAAGAGATCAAGATGATATCAACGCCAAGTTACAACTCTTCTTTTGTGTCCTTCAGGAATGAACGTGCCTCGAGATCAGCGTGGCCATAGATTTCTTGTATTTACTAGGCGCTGCTAGTTTGAATGTCTATAAATTTTTTTTTTCTTTTTGCCTCAGTCGCACCTAAATTTCCAACATCTTCTCATTGAAAATGCAACCTCACAATGCCTGAGCATTCTCAAAGAGACCCCCTCCCCGGCCGACGACAAGAAGTAAGAAAAGGAGAAGAGGGAACTTCGACTCTTATTTCTTATTTCGAGACGCAGTTATCGGCACTATCCTCGATGAAGATGCCGCCGTAGATGAGACCCTCGTTCAGACCGCTCTCCTGGTAACCCGAGTTGACGACGTCGCTGGTTCCGGTGGGCTTCTTGAGCATGCCGACCTGGTACTGGCCTTCGCCGGCGTTGTTGTTGTTGATGGGGTCGGTTGCCTTGGCGAGTTCCTTATCGCCTTCGGAGTACCACACTTGGAGGGTGCTTTTCTCTCATGTTAGTTCCATCTACTTGTGATTTCATAGCACGATTTTGGATGGGAAAAGGAAAGACGAAGGGAGGAGGAGGATGCCTACTTTCCGGTGTAGTCAACGGTAATACCAAAGTTCTGCCAAGTGTCGCTCTTAATAGGAGTTGACCAAAGCTGCTTATTATTCCGATCCAACAACTTATACGTCTCGGCCGGTAGCCCAGTCTGGCCCAAGATGGTCCCAGTCTGGAAATTAAACTGGTTCGCGTCGTACGCCGCCGTCTCATGCCACACGAGGATATACTCATGGGTAAGGTTCAAAGCCCTCTGGGGGTCCGTCCTCAAGCTGAAGTGGATCGTCTTCTTCCCCTTGGAAGCGGGGCTCCCCTCGTTGCTGTCCTTGAGGAACTGGAGCCCTGCGCGGCGGAACCCGTTCTGGGTCATGAAGATGGACTTGTCGGACAGGGTGACCTCCAGCGGAACGGTGCCAGAGTCGCCGTCGAAGCGGGAGGCCTCGGTGACCTCGGGGAGCTTGAGGATCTCGCTCCACTTGAGGGTCTCGCCCTTGACGTAGCCCGGGTTGAAGGGCATCCAGCCGCCGCCGTTGTTGGAGTCGAAGTCCGTCAGGGAGGCGTCCTTGGGGATGCGGCCATCGAAGACGATGGAACAAGTGGGCTCTGCGGCGGGTAGGGCGAAGATTCCCTGGGTGAGGGCGAGGAGGAGGAGTGACCGGAACATGTTGAGAGTCTTGCTTGGCCCTGGAAGGGGGCGAAAACGATACGAAGCTAGAGAGAAGCCAGCTACTTCGCCGTATAGTGTGAGAGGAGGGGGTTCCTCAGGGAATTGGCTTTTAACAGAAATCCCTAGCTTATATCGACTGCAGAGTGTTGCAAGAGGGTTTAGAAAGAGGTAGTGAACTGAGAGAGGTGACGGGCCCGGCACTTAGGGACAGGGTAGGAACAATCCCGACATTTTGAATGCTTAAAGCCATGCTAAGTTAATTAAATGAGAATATTAAAAAAGGCCAAAAAATGGTTCGGCTGCGGTTTTCTCTTCATTGCATCCCTACGCATTTTGTCGAGGCCTGTGGCTGTCCCGGGTGACTTATAGTGGTTCCCGCTCCTTCCCCCTCCTCTTCTTGCTCACATTCCCTTCGACGAATTGATTGATTAAGGGGGCCCGAATATGTTGGGGGAGAGATGAGGAGTGAGGAGAAGGCGGGGAATCCGCAGATGGGATGAGGAAAGGCCGGAGATGCGAGTGGAGTTCAACCAGATTTGTCCGGTGAAAGATATGCATTCGAATATATCTCCAAGCAGGAGGTAGACCATCCAATTACCAGGCACCGACGCAGTATCGCAATGTCGGACACCCTAAAACTCGACGGGACGCTGAAATACGAAAGCGAGCGAAGAGAAAGAGGTTCGAAACCCATCAATTAGGAAGACGTGATGAGGACGCAGTTGCTTGTGTTGGTGGTGAACGAACCACTTCGTACCGACACTGCCGCATTGGGCGGGTTAATATACGGAATTGTTAAGTACGGGGGTGTATTGGGGATAGATCAATGGATCAATTGATATATAAAGAATGTCCAAATTACCATGGGAAGCCGTGTTGTTTTCGACAGTCTCTCCTCAAGCTGTTATTAAAGCAGCGGATTGGAGCTGGCGGACAACGGCCCGGTGACGACGGGCCGGGAAATGATTGATCAATGATGGGTAAAGTGAGCAAGGGACCAAGTGAGCAAGTGAGCTTCGGTGGCCTTCCTCCGGGTTTCTTTCGAGAATGGCCGAGCTGAGTGTGTTGCTGAAACACAACTTGAAGCTTGGTCCGAGTCGACGTTCTCGAGTGTCTGGTTCGAAGACCTGAAAGCAAAGGGGAAAAAAAGAAGAAAAATAAAATAAAATAAAAATACAATAAATAGTATAACAAAAAAGGGGTTTCCTCCATACTCGTCATAACTGGTATCTTCCAATCTGAGTCCTGCTTCGCCATTGATGCTTTCCCGCGTAAACAAAAGAAGATGTTCTCGCCAACTCCTTAAAATCAATGCCGTTTTCCCTCCTCCCAACTCATTGAAGCATTTGAGGCCGTGTCCACGTCTCAAATCCGACAACCAATAGATAACTCTCTCTCCCTTCCATAAAAAGCGTCATCAACAAAAAAACATGGCCGAGAATTATAAAACTGAATCGCGAACTTCAGCGCTCCAAGAACCCTCCGAAGCCATCGAGTCACGCAGGCAAGCGAGCTCTACTGGAAGGTTTCGTCGTCCAAGTCCCATCCACTTTGAAACCCCTTCCCGACTTGCGTCAAGAGGCAATCCGTCTTTATCCTCAACAGGAGTTCCCTCAGTAGAGCCAAGTATCCTGCTTCCGTCCTTCTCCTTTATTTTGTCTTGGAGGTAAAGGTAGAGGACGGCGAGATTCTCACACACGGCCCGAATCAGATCCTTACGGGCGGGCTCAGAGGATTGGTCGACGAGGCGATTTCGATAGGCTAGGGTGAGGCCACCAACTTGACGATGAAAATGAGACCCCCTTAATTCTCTTGCAGTTATGACGTCGAAGTCTTTTTGGAATTTATCAATCCTTGTCAGCTCAACCTGACGCATGATGATACGACAGAGATTAGCGAGATAGCGAATCTCTAGTTCATCACAGAGCTCCATTTCGTTCAAGAAGAACTTTACGGTGTCCAGACCGTCCATCCATAAAGGTAAATCGACCTGGATTGCGGATCCTAGGTATTAACAGGACTGCTATTCCCTCCCCTCCACGCGACAGTTAACAATCTGGTCAAGGAGAAAACTTACCAGACCTCTCCAGCCCTTAACGCAATCGTCCCATCCGGCGCTCCTCTCGAATTTACTATCGATAAACTGTTTGAGGTTGAGGATT
The DNA here is from genome assembly GCA_000812075.1 of Scedosporium aurantiacum. Taxonomy (NCBI): domain Eukaryota; kingdom Fungi; phylum Ascomycota; class Sordariomycetes; order Microascales; family Microascaceae; genus Scedosporium; species Scedosporium aurantiacum. The sequence continues at coordinate 91,624 of JUDQ01000087.1, forward strand.
CCATCCTGGCTAATAGCGCCATCGTCGTGAAGTTGCCTCCCAAGGTGGAGAAGGCACTCGTGGGATTTAACGAGGTCTATCCCATACCATGTCTTGGAGAGAAGGACGTTGACTATAGGATTTCCGATGTTGCGCTTGCTGAGCTGGTCGATGCCTGCGCACAGTGAGGGGAAGTCGACTAGATCCCCAAGAACCAAGTTGGGCGTAGGTTCGCCGTCTCTTCCACGATGAAGTATATCCGTGTCTCCTCAATGGTTAGCCTGCCCTTATATAGGACTTGACAGCGAGGACCGCTTGCGGCTTCTGAAAGAATGATCCGAAATAGTAGGAAAAAATAGTGCAAACTCACAGCAGGTGGAGGGCCTGTCTTTGAATTTGTCACTAAACCGAGCAAGGACGCAGAATTTTCCTCGCCCTTCTTTTTTCAGGCATGTATTGCATGGATCGACAAGATTGTCGGGATTTTCGCGCTTGCACTGCAAAGGCCAATGGTCAGTATCGTCATCACTTAACCCTTGGCTCTCTTCTTCTTCTTCCTCTTCTTCCTCTTCTTCCTCTTCTTCCTCTTCTTCCTCTTCTTCCTCTTCTTCCTCTTCTTCCTCTTCTTCCTCTTCTTCCTCTTCTTCCTCTTCTTCCTCTTCTTCCTCTTCTTCCTCTTCTTCCTCTTCTTCCTCTTTTCCCCCTTCTCACTACTCGACTTACCCCAACATTGGAAAATTTGCAGTGGATGCAAGCCGACTTGTTCTTGGTAACCAAGTTCGCATTCTCTTTTGACTTGGCTTTCAATTCCCCCCTCCTCCTGCCCCTTGGTCGGTTAATGCTAGTGGTCGAAGACGAGATACTACGAGATCGAGCACGGCTTGGCGGAGCAGGAGGTTGAGGGCCTCCGGAGACGTCCTGATAAATCGGAGAGGTCGAGCCCCAGCTGGATTTAGATACGCGACTTCCTAGCACCGACTCTGTTCGCGTACTCGTGTTGCTCAACGACCTTTGTCTTGCTCTTGTAGTTGGGATGTTTGGCGGCGTTGACCGTCCGCGTGGCCGACACTGCCCTGGTCTGATGGGGACATTGGGAGTTAAAAAAGCCGGGTCTGGGTTCCCAAGCGATCCGTGCTGGGTTCCGCCGAAGTTCGACGATTGAAGGCCTGGGGTGTCGTCTAGCGAGTTACTATAGTTGATTACTTGTAGACTAGGACAAGCGGCATTCGTATGGTTGTAGTTTGGGGTGTAATTTGGGAAGTTGCTTGTTAGAGAGACCCGAGCTCCGCCGTGGCCTTGTGGGTTCCCATAATTGACACCAGAAGGATCGCCCGCATAGCTGTAATTGTGCGGAAGAAGAATCTGATCTGCACTTTGGTGTAGGTGCTGCTGTGACGGCTGGAGGGGAGAGGTGTTGACAGAGGCCCCAATCCCAGGAGCATTCCAACTCGTGAAACTATTTAGTGAGCTAGGATATGATCTCACGTTGGGTCTCCCAGGGTCATGGAAACTCGGAAAAGTATAACTTGAATGGCAGGCATCGGAGCGGGCGTCTTCGGCGGTCGGGCTAAAGGCTAGTGAATCGCAATAGTCGGATCTAGGTGTGGTTGAGGAATAGAAAGTCTGGGGTCCTGTCGTCAGAGGTCCTGCCGAAGCACCGCCGCCGATTGGCGGACTTGGGAATTGAGCAGTTGTGTGAAATTCGTTGGCGCTGGCCCCCGCTGATGGAATGCCGAGAAGCTCTCTATCGGTGATTGAGGAGCTGTTTTGGCCTTGAGACAGTAGATATTTTGGTTAAAACCCGGATCTAGCACAGCACATGGCCGCTATTGCCGGCTTTGGAAATAGGCCGGGGCCGGGGCCTGGGCCGGGGCCGGGCCGTGACAGGGGCCGTGACAGGGGGGCCTTACCTCTCGCTTCTGTGTTAAGATCATGATAAAATGGCCTTGAGATAACCGGTTAGTTGGTACATCAAAGCAAAACTAGATTGATAAACAAAAGCCGTGCTGGTCATACTCGACAGTGTTTCGGTAGGTGTCGCATTCTGACGTCGTTGGGAGCTGACCTGAGATCGACTCAATGTAGGATTTATGGTTGGACTCCATGATTCAATGCGTGAAGAAGAGGAAGAAGATGAAGAAGAAGAATGAGCAACAGCCTGTCGGCAGATATCCCCAGCCTCGCCGCGATATTGCCATAGTATCGAAGCTTGCAGAGGGTTCACGAACTTCCGGAAGGGAAGGATGTTGGAGGGAATGACATGAGGCATCAAAGGGGGAAGGATGGATGGAAAGAGAAGAACCTGTGAATCCAGGCGGCCTGAGGAGCAAGCCGCCTTAATACGGTTTTGAGGTTCGCGGCCAGGCCATCCTCGACGAGTAGGGAAGTGCAAAGGGTGCAAAAGGCGAGGCTTGGGGAGCTCGCCTGCACGACACCGAGGGAAAAGTAAACCGAAACTCTAGTCAATTGCAGTTTAACAATCAAATCAAAATGGGTCTTATCATCACCGAAAAGAGAAAAAAAAAATCAATACAGACGTGGGACGTGGGACGTGGGATTCGTCGAGGACAGCAAATACAAACCAATTGTTGATGCATCATACAATTGTGTCGAGTGCCTGCCTGGCCTGCGTTCGGTCCTGCAGAAGTGCATATGCGTCTAATGAGCCCGTCCTTTCACAACTAGACTAGATGATGGATGTTGGATGCTCTCCTCTGGTATATCCTTTGACTCGACGCAGAGAGAAACGAAGAAAACTCCTGCTCTCTTCGTCCCTCCGTCTCTCCGTCTCTCCGTCTGTCTACTTCTCTCTTTTTTTCGTCAATAAATTAAGAAGGAAAACCAAAACCAAAAAAAGCCAAAAAAAGAGAAGACGAAAGCAGCCGCCCCATTTCCAAGGGTTTTCATATTCGGTGTCCTTAGCTCTCCCAGAGACCCAGCTGAACATAGCGACCCGGACAAAATCTGGATTGCTTGACGATTGGTGGCGGATGGGTGCGATGACGGATCAATATCCTGTCCATGTTACTGCTTTCGTCGTTTTTCGGTGTTAAAGCTGATGGGATGCCTTGTGGGACGCCTTGAGCCAACATGGGAGATACGTTGTCTTCCACCCATGTAAGTTGGTAGGCAGTACGCTAGCCTATGCAGGCGAACCCTAGACTCGAAGATGCGGCCCCGAAGGCTTCTTTCTTTTATTCAACAGACAACAGCCCTCTTGCTGCTTCGTGCCAAGAAGTTGAGTCGTTGAGGTGTTGGAATCTTCAAAATTGTCTGTTGCGGGCTTGAGTGTGATGTCCAGCATTGATTTAGTTGTATTGTCAACCGTGGACAGCTGACAGCGGGCAGCCAGCCCTGGCTCCCCTTTCAAGGCCTGGGCTTGGGGGGTTGTCAGCAGGAGCCTCCATGTCCTGTCCTCTCTCTAGTCTGTGTACTTATTCTTTTGTACACTAGTGCATCTGTCCTTCGTACTTCGTACTTCGTTGCGGGTCTTGCTTGGTCTGAGCTCGGCCAAAGCTCTACACTATGTGTACTTCGTAGTGTTCAACCTCGCAGGACTCCGCTTTCCTGTTTCAACTGCTCCAACCTCTCCAATTTCGAAGCGGTGTACGAAGTACGAAGTAAATGTAAGTCATTGTCTGCCCAGAACGATCGACGGGAATTCCTTCGTCCCCAGCCAATCCCCATCCCATCGCAAATCCGCAAATCTGCGCAATTCCCCCCTCTCTTTTTCGACTTTTGGGTCTTTTCGGTGATTGCGCTTCGTCACCTCCCTTTTCCTTGCGTTCAATTGCACGCATTAGCCCCTGTTGGCAATCACCAATGACCTCGACGACCCAGCGATAGATATCACCGAACCTGCGTTGTTCTCTAGGCGGAGGAGCTTGGGTCATCTCCACAACTGCATCGACACCGAAACCGTCCGCTTCCGAATTTCCACGGAGCGCGAAACGAGAAGAAGAAAAAAAAGAGCCGAATAAACGAATAAACGCATCGAAAAGGGGAAAAAAATAAAATAAAAAGGGAGCGAAAAAAAAATCAAAAATTCAAGATGGGCTTCTGGGACAACGACAGCGTATCCCTCGTATCCAAAAAGTCTCACAGCGGACGCACCAAATACACCGTCCAGAGCAAAAAGTCTCGCTCCCGATCCCGCTCCCGCTCTCCGTCGCGCGAGTCTCGCCATCACCGCAGCGCCTCGTCCTTCTTCTTCGGCGGCGGCAGCGGAGGCAAGCACGGCAGCTCGCGCGTGTCGCTCTTCGGCTCCTCTGGCAACTACGGCAAACACAACAGTTCGAAATCCTCCTTCTTTAGCCTTCCTGGCGGCAGTCGCTCCTCCTTCTTCGGTCTCGGTAGGTTTTTTTCATTTTTTTTTTTTTATCTTTATTTCCTTTTCTCTCTCCTTCTTTTTCCTTCGCCAGGGAGAGAAGAAAAAAAAACTAACTCAATCCTTCCCCATAGGCCGCTCCTCCTACTATAAACGCTCCCCCCGCAAAGGCTTCATCCACCGCGCCTACAAAAAACTCAAACAGATCCTCCGCGACCTCGTCAAGTACGCCAAGCGCCACCCCCTCAAGGTCTTCCTCCTCGTCCTCGTGCCCCTCATCACCGGCGGCGCCCTGACCGCCCTCCTCGCCCGCTTCGGCCTCCGCATGCCCGCCGGAATCGAGCGCCTCATCGGCGTCGCCTCCAAGGCCGCCACGGGCGATTCCGTCGGCCTCGTAGGCGAGGCTATGAAGATGGCGGGGAGCATCGCCGGCGGCGCTGCCGGTGCGGCGGAGGTCGGACGCGGGAGGGATGGGGAGTTTAGGTGGGAGAGGAAGAGCGAAGAGGGGTGGGGAGGTGGCATTTCGAATATTATGAAGATGTTTTCTTAACGGTGAGGATGGGAGCGGCGGAGGTTCGTGCTTTTTCACTGTCAGATGGTGGCGGGGTTCGTCAAACGTTTTTATACTGATAAAGGAGAGTCTGCTTGGGAAGATACCCGAGAGCGACGTGGGAGGGATAGAGCGGCCATTGTGTTTTTTCTGTTGATGCTTTACGTATGGATGAAGGGCATGAGTCCAAGGATTTTCTTCGACCAAGTTTTTTGTTTATATTTGTTCCCCAGCTGGGGTTTCTCGGCTGGTTTTATATCTGATGTATCATTGATATCTGTCGATAGTCTCGGCACATTGTGCTCTTGGAATGGGTCCAATTTACTCCTAGCTCAGGAGCTTCAACTTTAACCCTTCGTGCTAGGCTCTCGTGGGAATAGCTTCGGCGCCACGCCACGCCACGTAATTGATGTTACAAAGGACGAAGCATCACCAGTGGGCCCGAACCCGGGTAGATGCAAAGAAAGTGAACCCGGTAGAGAATTAATAAACAGTAAGATAATGTTCTATGAGCAATACACATCAAATGCCAGTCAAAGCATAAGAAAAAAATGGGTCAACAAGACCTGGGATCCCAAAAAAGACGCCAACCACACAACCAGTTCAAAGAGGTTTTGTTTTGCCGACCGAAAAAAGTTCATCTCCGTTTCCGCCTCCTCTGTCCCGCCCCACCGCCGCCGCTCTTATCGCCAGCAGGTTTCTTTTGTGGGGTCGGGGGCTTCTTAGGCCTCTCCTCCTCCTCGACAACGATTGCTGCTGCACTGCGAGTTGCTCTTCTAGTCTGAGGGGGACTCAGGGCCTTAGCAGGAGCGCCATTGTCATTATCACCATCCTCGTCGTCATCATCGTCATCGCTCGAATCCTCACTAGACTCGTCGCTTGTTTCCTCGTTCGGCGTGGCCGGTTTCCTGGCTGCAGCAGGAGGCCCCGTCATCATGTTCCGACGAGGGCCACCGTACGCACCTTCCGCAGGGCCTGATACGGGTCTTCTAGCACCGAGAGGGGCCGCAGCGCCAGGAACGCGCGGTGCCCGAGGACCCGCGACCTGATACTGGAAAGGGTCGACGGGAACGGGAGGCCGCGGACTTGTGTTTGATGAATTTGACGAGGCCTCGGCGTCCTCTTCGTGCCTCGGTCGAGATGACCTTGAGCGTGGAACGTTGGTGTCTGATGCGTATCTCTGTGATGACACCGATATCTGCTGCTGCTCCACGTAGGAATATGTGAATGGCGAATCGCCACGGCGATCCCCAGCGCGACTAGGCGGACGCTGAGAGCTTGTCGTGGATGACCGTGATCTAATTGCCGCCGGAGGTGGGAAGTACCCCATGGGCGGGTAGCCGCCGTGGCTATGAGGATCGAGAGCCGTCAAATCAGCCGCCGAAGGCACTTTCCTCCTACGAGAAGTCGGCTCGAACTGAGATAACGGTACCGCGACGCGCTGAGCCCTTGGCCTCCGTCGTGCAGCTTTCCTCGCGGCCTCTTCCTCCATGCGCTTCCTCCTACGTTCCAGCGCTGCCAGTTCTTCCTTGGTGAGATGGACGTCTGACCTGCCCCTTTCCCTTGCCCTTTCGATCTGGCGGAAAGCCGATCGCAACAGAACTTCATCCTTTTCTGCCGGAGAGAGCGCGTCCAGATCCACGCTCGCCAGGTCGTCTTCGTCACTTGAGCTTTCGTCGTCGTCATGTTTCCTCCCATCATCTCCCCCTTCTTCCTCTTCGGAATGGTAAGCAAAACCTCTTCTCGCCGTTACGTGGTTGTTGTTTCCTTGTTCACCCATGTCTATACCCGGATATCGGGATGACTCCTCGCCGCCAAAGCGTCTACTACGCCCCTTGTTTAAACCATTGCCTGCTCCACCACCCTCCGCAGCCTCGCCATCTTCATCCGTGTCAACCTCCTCAACGACCCGCCGAATCGGGTCCCAGAAGTCTTGGCCCCCATGTTCCCTCCGCCGCCCGCGCCTCGATGGTCTTCCCCATTGGGGCGCAAAATCGGGAGCTCGCGGCCGACCACCTAGACCGCCTCCCCAGAAAAAGCCTCGTCAATGGGTTTGTCCATCAGTGAGGCGTGACCGAGAATGGTCACGCCCGAGGCGCCGATCAGCCACATGATGGTGCTGAAAGGCGACGCAATAAGACCAAGAGGAATGGCAATGACGAGCAGAGTAGTGTAGAGTTGCGAGGTCGTCGCCTTGAAGTTGCCAACCTCGAGATCACGGCCCTCGAGGCGGCCGATGAGGTACATGCCGGCGACAACGAGGATGATGTCGAAGAGGAGAAGCCAGTTGGTCAACAGGGCGTACAAGCTGAGCATGACGAAGACGACGGCATAGTTGCTGGAAAAGTAGCCGAGATTGTAGTTGACGCGGGACTGGATTTCAGAAAAGTTCTGGGGCTTCGAGACGCGCTTGAAGTCGAAGAACTCGGAGATGGGCCGCAGGTTGGAGAAGCGGCTCGCGAGACCGCCGGAGCGCATGCTGTTGATGCGGTCTCCAATGTTGAGACGGGACGTGAGAACGTCGACGGGGATCTGAATTCGGGCCATTGTATCGGAATGATTGTGTTTTGTCGAAAGAGACGCAATCGAATCTTGGATCGTGATTATCTGAAGGGGGGGGAACCGTCGCTGGTCGAGCTGATATGCAGATGCCAAAGGAGTTTATTTGAGGAATGCAGCACTAGGCTTTTGTAGAAAAGAAGCGTTAGCGGACGCGAAAGAGAAAGTCCGACGATGGAAACGAGAGGCAGATTCAAAATGGACGTTGAAAGCGTGATATTGCCAGCTTTAAAGATGGGAAAGGGCGAAGGGGGAAGAAGGGAAGATTAGTCGAGGTGGATGGAGAGGACAGGTTATGCGAAAGAGCTTGCTTGAGGTAGCAGTGGCAGATAAAACAAGAAAATATTTTTAGCAGCCAAAGACAGTGCAAGTTCAGGCCAAGGGTCAATAAAAAAGAAAATCGGGAATTGGGCGGGAAGGGAAAGTCAGGGGTAGCGTCATCGGGTGCAGGGCATTGTGAGGATACGAGCGCTAGAGTCCATCAACTCAGGGCCCAGGTTGTGCCGGAGCTAATTTTCAGTGACGCGTTGTCTGTCCTGAACTCACCATTTGATTGATTGGAGTGCTGATGCTGCCCCGTATTGCAGGCAACCCTATACGGTACAGTCTCTGTAATTTGGCGACGAAATCCAAGTGTCCTCGAATATCGAGATCAAATAGGTCAATCAAATATCAAATATCGATTTGATTGACTAAGCCCAAGAGAAGTGCCTGGTGACTCTGCTAGCTTCCACGCCAGCACCCACACCAGCACCACCTAGGCAGCACCTTTCCACCAAGTCTTACTGGCTGAGCTGCTACTCGCTAGGCCTAGCCCACTGTCGCAGCTCCTCAGAGAAGCCACGAGCTCACGCGGATTGCAGCGCAGGACGCGTACGAGGTACGTGTCCTCTTTGCTGAGACAAGATAAAATGATGGGAAGAAAGGATGGATGGATCAACGGATGAAAATGAGGAAGAAACCGGGGGGTTGAAATAGGGTATCGAATCTGGACTGGGCGGGTTCAAGTTCGCGCTGGCCTGATTGCCCATCAAAATCTCACTGCCGTGCCCTACCACAACCTACCACACTAGTCCAGCCCACGCCCGAGCCGTGGATGGACCAAATGGAGGTGGAGGTCCGGCCTGGCAGAAAAAAAAAGAGCCCGGCTGGATGTCTGAGTTTGGCCCCCAAATTCCAGCCCGAGTGCCACGAAAAGAGCTGCTGGCTTCGCTCCAGCCTTTTCCACGTCTTTTGCTTGATGCTGGACAAGGAAAAAAGAGAAGACGGAGAGACCCCAAAGGAAGGGTGAAGAAAAGATCAATCCAGACCAAACCCTGGAAAAAAAGAAAAAAAAAATCTTCGACTTTATACAAACGGCAAGCTGCAGCCCAACCCCTCCAGTTAGCTGAGTAACCTCGCAGCCAAAGCTCAGTAGCGTCTGCAGGTGCAAGCATTTGATCAGAGACCCATTGTATCTATGTTCAATGGGAGGGGCCTTGCCAGTTCTGGCGATTCAGAGGGCGACAGGTGGCTGCCCATGCTGCCCATGCCCTCAATCTCTCTAATAATATCTGGTAAAATTCAGATGCCCGACATGGAAGGGCTTCTGGTGCCTAGTTAGCTACGAAGTACATCGAACCCGCAAGGTAGCTCAAAATTTGTCTTTCACTATCGCGGAGTATTCTGTAACTCTGAGGATGCCGAGAGTGGGAACATTCACACCTTTGGGCGGTGTCTAGAGAGAACATCAAATAGATTGATATTTCCTCCATTTCCTCTCCGGTCTCCCTCAGTAACATCTAGTCCATTAAGACAATGACGCCCATCAAATGTCCTCATGTCCTCCATGTCTCGATTAGCCGAATACCTTCTAACGCCAGCTTGCTCGATTCCTTGCTTGCCCTAAAGAAGGCAGGCCAGCCTGCCTTGGCCATTCAGAGGCCCTGTCTGGATGGGACGATCGACCATGGGGGAGCTGCCCACTTAAAGGCGGTCAGCAACAATATTGTTTGACTCTCGAGTCAGCACCATCTTTTCATTGGCCACTACAGATGAATATAATTATACAGCAATACCCAACGACTAATTCCATCTACGAAGTTGGACAACGCCGATATTAAATACCTGTGGGAATAATAGTGGGTGGTGACAGGGAGGGAATCGAATTGATCGGTGGCCTGGCCCATAATCTCCATCTAGTCTTAGGTCTCCTTGTGTGTTGCACCTTGTGACAATGCACAACATCACAATGCAAGGGATACAAGATTGAAGTCAAGCATCACTGATCAATCTGTATTTGAAATAGACTGGGGATCAATCCAGTAGCTCACGCTCACAATTACGATTGTGGTTACAGTAAGTAACTGTTGACTTATGAAAGTTTTTGTATTGTAATGGACAAAACAAAGATGAGCCACACGAGGTGACTATGGGGAATCTGGCATCCCATATAGATAATGATAGAGAAATAGTTCTAATGTACACAGCAATGGACCAACTGTGAGGGGAATCAAGGAAGAAGACGGCTCGAAGAAAAAGAAGAAAAAAACCTAATGCCTGCCAAAACACCGAAAAAAAGAACCTTCTGTGTCATTCTCAGGCAGGATTAAAGACCATAATGCCACTCATCCATCTCCTGATGGGGTGGCCAGACCATACATCTTCCATCTTTTCCTCCTCCAAGAGAAACAGTTTTGGACAGGAAGCCTATTCGGCACATCTGCCATTGTTCCACAGACATTATCCACAGCTCCATATTAGACAAACGTAAGTGGTTTGTCAAGACTTCGGACTTCGGTAGACAGAGTAAAAACAGCTTCGCGCTTCGGCGCCATCGTCAATACGACGAGAAGGGCCGGTAGGCGTGGGTATCGACACGATTTGATCAATGTACAAAGGTGTGCTCGAGGGTCGGAAGGTATAAACAGACCGGTATCAACCGGGGGTGGTTCATGGTATGCTCGAAAAGGAGCTTAAATCAACGACGACTCCCAGAACCGACAATCGCTGGGGACAAAAACGAAAAAAAAAGTGAATGAAAAAATATGGGCCTGACAAGGCCACGTGTGGATGCGAACGATACGAACGTGGGTTACTGTTCGGATTCCTGATCCAGTAGTCCCCGTCCGAAGCACGCTTTGGGCGATGGCGAAAAAAAATCCGTCATGCAAATGCGTCTATGATCAGATGATGACAACGAAAGGCGAAGAAGAAGAAGAAGAAGAAGAAAGAAGTAGTTTCCTCGTCGAGCTCTATTAGGTCTGTGAACAAGGGGCGTATCGGTAAAAGTGTGTGTCATCGCGGTCGTGAGCGTTTGTCATGGCTGCCGTTGATCCGGATGTCGAATGTAGGGAGAGGGCCGAAAGTTCGGAAGGGGGAGTGTAGTTGAGAATAAGTGAACAGAGGGCGGGTGGAAGGTCAATTATGGCAATGGAGGAAAGAATGTGTTATGCACCACTAGCAGGCGGGCATCGATCATGTTAAAAAGTAGGCTGACCCGTGTTTACAGCGTGACAACCCGGCCTCTAGCACAGCCGTCACTGATGTCACTGGGCGTGCCAAGAGAGAAGTCATCCACGCTCCGGTGTTTGGGAAACGGCGAGCTGTTCCTAGCGGTAGTCGTTTCGAAGGCAAACGTCTTGGCACGACCGAGGGTTGGTTGCCTGCGGGTCTTCTTCAGTCGACCCAGCTCCCTCTCGCAAGTTCTCTGATGCTTTTCGTCAGACATCTCGACGTAGTTCTGGGGATAGCATCGGCAGCGATGCGCAATGAAAAACTCGCTGTAGCCGCCGCTGAGAATGTAGACATCGGGGTATGTGAGCTTGGGGTAATGCTCTGCGTTAATGGTACGGTCTTGAGAACGGATGTGTCTCGCCATGAGAGGAGCTCGGTGGGCCGAGTACTCGCAGTGGAGGATGATCAGGGTTCGACCAGTCATGGGAGTGTTAAACAGGTGGGCGGCGAGGAGCTCCTTGTCATTGTAGTTGACGGCTCCGTCAATATGGCCACCCTCATACTCGTACTCAAATCGACAGTCGATGATGAGCTTCTGATCATACTGGCCACTGTACTTTCCATCAAGAACGTCGACCAATGTATCCTTGGTGATGCGTGGGATACTGTCACCAGGATCATCGGAAGAAAAGTGCGGGAGGAGGGGCTCTTGAGGTTCCTCGATGTCCATGACTGCCTCGAGTGGCTTAGGGAGCGGTGTAGTTGTGGTTTCGGTGTTGGGCTTCATGATATCCTCCGGATGCTCAAACATGCTAAACGACCTACGGATGGTCTTGCGCGATCGGAGGAAAGGGTTTGAGGTCCGACGGGTGTGTCCGTTAATAGGAGAGCCGCTTCTGCTAGCACTGCCGAAGGACTGGATGGGTGGTCGGCAGCGAAGGTGAGGTGGAACGCCTGGAGCAGAGCTGTTGGCCGTCTGCGGGCGCTTCTCATACGGGGGCTGGAACTCATAAGACTCGGCCAGAGACGACGCCGAGCTTACATGATTCAGTCGTGACGTATCTCCAAATCGAAAGTAGGGAAGTTCAGCCTTCGTAGCACGGCACTGGACCGTCGAAGTCGTGTACCCCTTAAGACGCGTGATCGAGGGTCGTCGTGGAGCGCGTCGCCTAGTTGAAACACAGTTAGCACACTTTGGGGAACACTTGGAAATCAAGGATAGGGTGCGCACTCTAGGTTGGGAAATTTGAGGCCCTCAAGAGAGGACTTGCGAGAAACCGGAACCGGCGAATCCATCATCATTTCATCGTAATCTTCGTTGACATCGTGGCTGACGTTATCATCATCATTTTGGATATCGCTGACTTCTGCAACATCTGGAAACGGGGTAGGGGACATAATCTCGTCAGAGCAATGGGTCGCGGACTTGGGCATTGGAGAGTCCTCAAGCATGCCATCCATTGCTACGGGTGACGACGAAGCAAGCTCCGGGGTTGTGATGTATTCTACAAGTAGTGACTGGTTAGCTTTCCCGCAACTCCACCTTTAGAGCCACCCTTGACTCGAGGTCGTTCAGCTTACCACGAGCCTCGGCTGCAATCAGGGCGGCAGCGGAGAACAAGTTTCTCCTGGGAGTCGCAAAACGCGGGCTGCTCAAAGACGAATGGTCAGCTACAACATGCCCATGGCCCCAAGTTCAGTTCCAGGATTCAGGCCCCTTACCTCGCATCACTATCCAAGCGGAAATTCTGGGACAGGTCAGCCGCTAGACTAGCAGCTGGCGAGGAACCTCGAAGATTGTTAATGCCAAGATACTCCGGCCTGTGAATCTTCTCTCGAAAATGAAAACCGCTCGCTCCAGACCCAAAGTTAATGAAAAGATCCTTCTTTGCCCATGGCTGGGCAAATCTAGGGCGGTGAATAGCCGCCAAAGGGGATGATTCCTCCATAATTACTGCCCGGGAGAATCTAGGAAGAGATATCAAGAGAAATATCTCATGAAATCCTTAATGCAATACTGTCGGGAATTAAGGTTCTGAAGGCTGAGTTTGTGGGAACTGGGAAGGCAGGAGCACAAATGCTAACTCCTACTACCAATGGCGAAGCTTTTGTCGCTTCTTCCTTGATGATGAAATAGGAGGTGATTAGGATTGTGAGGAGCCGAGAACAGAACACGATTGATCTCTACTACTCGTCTTTTTCGGGAGACGCAAGAGGACTTAAAAAGAACTCGGCGTCTGTGGATTCTGGCTATGTCAGTATGCTCGAGGCCACGAAAAAAAAAAAAAAAAAAAAAAAAAAAAAAAAAAAAAAAAAAAAAAAAAAAAAAA